>PVKS010033681.1:0-21522 GCA_004027875.1 Aplodontia rufa | reverse complement strand
GGAGAGAAGCCAAAGGGCCAACTCTTTGATTATGGGTCAAGTTTTAGACCTGGAATCTCAGGCTTCTTAAAGGCCATATATCTTTGCCAGACTCCAGTACCCACCATTGCATCAGGAACCTCGATACAGCTCACACTGGCCGCACCCTACAGCTGGTACAGCCCTGAAGGAACAAGGGCTCACAAAGCTTGTCCTAGGGCGATGTCAACAGTACCCACCGCAACAGCACTGCCAACCACTGAGCGCTAACCACTGGTCAGACCCTGGTGTAAGTACGCACAGGTATTATTAGCACATTTCATTCTCAGAATAAGGGTAGGTGCCACCATCATCCCCGCTTTTCTGGTGAGAAAACTGATGATTAGCAAGGGAAAGTCCCCAGTGCGAGGCCGCGGCCCAGCTCCAGAGCTTGTTCCCTTAACTCCGCCACCTAACCACACAGAGGTTGGTGGCATCCGATTCTCTGATGCTCTGACTCCAAGGGAGCGCCTTCCCAAACGCAGTCTGTTCCCACAGGGGGTTAGGAAGAAGCTGCACACCGGTGAGCGGCTGCCAACAGCTCCATCCCTGGCCCACCTGATGATCAAGATTCAAGACGATTCCCGCCCACCAACCTGCGAGGACCACATGGGCAGAGGCACCAAGGGACCCTGCTGACCCGAGCCACCCACAACAGGACACCAAGCACTTTCCACTCTGGATCACTCGGGAAAGAACAAAAACCCCTGCCCATTGACAGCGGCCTCTGACAAACCCACCCTCCCCCGTGCCCCATGGCAGCCGGCTGTGCCCCCATCATGCTGCAGCTTGGTCTGAGGCTGGCATTCAGAACCCAGAGCAGGAGAGGACTGTCCCACTGTCCTTGGAGGTCAGAACAAGAGGAGCCGAAGGATACCATCAGCTCATGCACCTGCGTCTCCCTGGCAGGATTTATTAAACACTTCATTCAGGGCAGAGAAGTATTCCAAGTCCTGAGGTCCTGCTCTAGGCCCATGGTGTCCTCCAGCCATCCGCGTTACACCAACTGCTCCTCAGTGGCTGCTGCCCAAGTGGCTGTTTCAGTGAGCTCAGTGGTCAGGCCAGGGCCTCCTGATTCTGCTGGGAGCGGGGTGGTAGCAGGGCCCTTCCTGAGGGAAACCCCAGCACCACAGACACCCAGTGCTCTCCAAATGGGAGCATCTAGGGACAGAACACCTAAGGGGAGTCACAACACTGCTCAGCCCTTCAGATGCCACAGGAGGAGGGACCAAAGCTTCCTGCTGTGTGGCCCTTTGCCAGGCTGCTCACCAAGGCCATGGAGTCTCAACCAGGAGTTGAGAAAAGACAGTGACCCTAAGACACCGCCTTCATCCAGAGCACCCCAGTCTAAGTAATTTATGAAGATAAGAAGTTGGCTTCTCAGTATGTTAGACGGTAAGCTCACAATAACTTCAAATTGTATGATTCCCAACGCAACAGGGAGATGACTCCCTAGGATACTTGGAGGCGTAGGGAGGGGGATGGAGGGAGAGTGTAGAAAGAACTCCTAGGAGGCTGGAGGGTGGGAATATGGGGAAATCATCTCAGAAGCAGATCTCATTCCTCCATGAGATATCCATTTAACTCAGGAGTTCTTCTGGGGGAAACAGCAACAGGGGGAACCCAAGCTGGGCATCCATGATATAGCAATAGCCCCGGGTAACTAAGTATATATTCATTGGTTCTTGAATGTTTGATAATGTTTCTCCCTCAATTGTATCTCTATATCCATCTAATAAAAAAAAAAAAAAAAACTTGGCTTCTGAGGGCTCCAAGCCCTGGGAAGTTCAATGTCACAGGGCCACATCCAGTGAGGGTCTTCTTGCGGCACTGTGACATGGCAGAAAACATCACCTGGCGAGAAGGTGAGAGCAGGAGCAACCAAGGGAGCCACACCCACTGCAGAACAAGCCACTGTCACAATAACTGATTGACCGAAGCCCTCCATAAGGACCTCGATCCACTCATGAGCTGCAGCCCTCACGACGTCATCGCCTTTCAACACCACAACAGCAGCCACATTTCAACACGGTGTTTGGAGACAACGCTCAAACCTACGAGGACCTGGCAGCACAGCCCCAGGCAGGCCTTTCCCTGGATTCTAGGACAGGCGGATTCTGACCACACATCAGAGGCTGGGCGGGGGGCAGCTGGAGTGGGCCTGCCTGTCATGGATGCCTATGGACCTGGGTTTTGCCCACCACGGTTATGGAGAGCCACAGCTGATGAAGCCTAGGGGACCCAGTGCACAGGCCAGAAGTCCAGGGGGATTTTGCTCCCTGACCTGGATTGGCTACATCTCAAACATTTAGAGGAAAGGGCACTACAGGCACCTACTGGAACTGCATCTGCCCTGTGATGGACAGGACAGTAGCCACAAAAAATCAGCAGGCCCCAAGGACGACACTATAAAAACCCAAATCTAAGACAACTCCATTTTCCACTGCTCGGAACAAGGTGTTCCAGCCCCACTGCACCGCACAGGGAGGGTATGCGACAGAACCGGTCACTGCGACATGAGACACTGTCCACCTGTAAATGTTAACACCGGGCAGTGGACGGGGTCATCATGGTTCAGTGACAGTGGGACGGAAGTTCCAGGACTTTCCATGTCACCAAAATCTGATGTTCAGTCCCTTATGTAACATGCCATGGTATTTGCAAGGAGCCCACACAGATGCTCATGTTTAAATTCCTTATAATACCTAATGCGATGTAAATGCTATGGAAATAGTTGTTATAACTATTGTTTAGGAAATAATGACCCAAAAAAATCTGTACATGCGGGGCTGGAGCGGTGGCTCAGCGGTTTCGGCGCTTGCCTGGCAAGCATGAGGACCCAGGTTCAAACCCCAGCACCACGTACACAACTAAGTGTTGGAGCAATTAAGGCCATGTGAAAAACTAAATAAAGTTATTTCTCTCTTTCTCTGCCTCTCTCACTGTCCCTCTCTTTAAAAAAAAAAAAATCTGTACATCCTCAGTACAGATGTGGGCAGGTTTGTTTTGTTTTTAGAATATTCTCAATTCATGGTTGGTTGGTAGACTCCCAGGACACAAAATGTGCAAATATGGGGTATTGACTGGCCTCAGAGATCTTTACAATTACTATCAAAACTATCCTCATCCCAATTTCACAGACTGAGAAATCAAGGCACATAGAGAACACATTCTGCTCAGAAGTGGGGCTGAGATGTGAATCCAACCAGTGTAGACCCAGTGCGAGCACTGGAGGGAAGAGCCCAATTATCTCTCTATGCTGTGTGATCCTCATTATGTAGTGACAGGAAGGGGAAGGGGAGGAGGGAGAGGGAAGACCGGTATGCATTAAAAAAGGGAACAGAAGGCACATCAAAATATTAACAGCAGCTATTTCTGAATGGTGAGATGATACGTAACTTTTGTTTTATTCCCTGGCCTCCCTATATTTTCTCATCCTGTCCAGTGAACATCTATTTTATTACCAGAAAAGAAATAATAAACCAAGCAAAAAAAATGCCCACTAAGCAAACATTTCCAGACTATCAGCAGCACCAGGCAACGACAGGTAATAACAATAACTGTGCTGAGGGAAGGGACGTAGGCGGTCCCCTCGGCAGATGGGAGGGGACACCATGGGTCAGTCGAGTCACAGCCTGGGTGACAGTGGCAATGGCAAGCCAGCCCCCAGCATACCTGCACAGGAACCACTCCTGAGTAATGATGCTGCCCTGAGTCTGAGAAAGCCTGTGTCCAGGCAGAAAGAACCCAGAGAGGGACAGCCATGGAGAGGTGAGGGCAACACCCAGCCACCACCACTGCCAGCCTCGCCTGGCTGTTTGTTCCCAAGCTCAAAGAGGTAGATGACAACTTTCAAAAAAAAAAAAAAAACAAAACAAAAAACAGGGTTGGGGCTGGAGCGGTGGCTCGGTGGTTGCAGTGCTTGCTGGCATGTGCGAGTACACGGTTCAAACCCCAGCACCCATGTACACAACTAAGCATCAGAGCAATGAAAGCCATGTGAAAAACTAAAATTTGATTCTTTCTCTCACTGTCCTTCTCTTAAAAAAAAAAAAAAAAAAAAAAATAAGGGTTTCCAGAACATTACCACTTTCTTTGAGTAGTTTCATCAGCCAGTAGGAGTGAGAGGAAAAATTTTATCCCAGGCCTAATGCAAAAGTTCGTTTCAGGACAAAAAGAATATTATTCTAGGGCTCCCTGTAAAGTTAGCTTTTCCAATATTTTTCCCCCAAAGAATTTGTATATGCAGTATTTTACATTCTCAGCGTCAAATCACCTCCCAGGACAAAAACTGACACTCTGCAGATGTCCACCACCTAGTGAGTCTCTTCTGTTACTGTTCTTGCTCACTGAGAGAAGGTTGGTCTCCCTGCAACAGTTGTCATTTGGGGTCACGGTGTGGCAGGCTTTGGCTCCACTGTGTATAAAGTAATGAAGTAGCTTCATAGTCTTTAAAAAAATTATTTCAGACACCCCAACATGTCAGAAAGCATCTCTAAAGCTGAAGATACCATATCCAAAAATGAGCCAGTTCAAAATACCAAAAAATCACCATTAGGTAAGACACAGAACAGAATGACTCTGGAGAGCCATCAGCAGGCCTAGTCCTATCCTTTAAAAATAAATCAATCAATCCCTGGTTGTCTTCCAAGAACTATCCCTGGGTGCCTCTCCTTGTCTGTCCACAGGACAGGACTTGGTGAAGCTTCCTACTCAGCCCTGGCAGACTCAGCCCTAATTAGGCCCAACATACACCAATGGGAGCATCCCATTCTCCCAGCCTGTGACTGGATTAGACCAGGCCATGTGACCCAGAGGTACCCAATGGATCAAGACAGGAAGTTGCTGGCCAGTTCAAGGAAGGGCTTCCTTTGCCTATGAAAAGAGACCAACTGGAGGAAAAGTCTGTTTTGTTTTGCACTTGGCCCAACTTGTAGCGATGACTCTAGTCCAGCTGCCAACCTTGCCTCGGACAGAAAATAAGCCCAGGATCAATGGAGTACTGAGGATAACGGAGCAGAATAGCAGAGAGAACTCCTGATTCTGGTTCTGTTGCTAAATTGCTGAATTGACTTTGGGCCCATTACTTGACATATTTAACCCCTTAGGTGCACGTTTTGCTTCCAGCAGTCAAAGCCATCCCAACAGGAAGAACTCTGTAACAACTTCATTACTAAGAGTTCAGAATATTACAGATTTTTTTTTTCAGTACTGAAGATGAAATCCAGGGCCCTGTACATGCTGGGCAAACACTCTGGAACTGAGCTTCATCCCCAGATTTTGTTTTATTTCATTTTGACACTGGGTCTAAGTTGCCCACAGTGGCCTCAAATTTTCAATCCTACCACCTCAGCCTCTCAAGTAGCTGAAATTACAGGTAGTGCCACCATAAAGGGCCTCTTACACACATTTTAAAGCTGAAAGAGTATGTGTCAGACTGTTTGGGCCAGATCCCCAGCAGGACAGGGAGCAGACAGGTGACTAAAACCTTCACAATGGCTTCCTGTCAATACTAACCTGCTTCCAGCTCTCCCTCCTCCACACCCGGTAAGTCATTGTAATAGGAAGTTAAGCAACTGATGTTCCTTAAGGCGAGTGTAAAAGATGGATGCTTCCTGGCCATGGGAGAGGGGCAATGAAAGGCAGGATTCTTAAGATCTCTTTGCTTATCTGCAATTGATACATTGCCAGCTGCTGAAAGTCATCCCTGAACTGAGACCTCAACAACTGATTGATGGATCTATAAGACTTTACGGAAGAAAACCCTCCCAAGCAATCTTTTAAGAAATCGAAATTGGTGGGGAGCGGAATGAGTAGATGATAATACGACATAAGTCATCTTGTTAGAGGTATGAATTTCACGTAGGATTCTCCATTCTTGGAAAACTAACAAACAACTATGTAACTTGCTGGAAAGTCGCTCAGCTAGGTGCTCGCAAGTTTGTGCTTCAATAACAGCTTGTTTTTAAATTTTTTTTAAAGAGAGTCACAGAGAATGAAACAACTTTATTCAGTTTCTCATGTGGCCTTTGTTGCTCCAATACTTCGTTGTGTACATGGTGCTGGGGTTCGAACCCAAGTCCTTGTGCATGCCAGGCAAGTGCCATAACTGCTGAGCTACCACTCCATCCCCCAAGAACAACTTCCTGAGAATTATAATGCTCATTATAAATAATCACTTTTACATACACATACAAGCACACACTTGAAAATGTTAAATTTTCAAGTGTGTGCTTGTATGCTTCTAATCGCATTACATGTGATCCCCCCCAAAAAAATGTTTGTGTGCTCAATAAAACGATCAGAAGGAAATTGGACAAATATCTTTAAGATCTGTTTTAATAAACTTGCCTTTTTAATATAGTTTAGTTGATAGTAAAAACATGCATCTTTTAATGAAGTTGTTGAGGATGATAATGAACACAGGTTCATTATCTTATAGATCCATCAATCAGTTGTTGAAGTCTAAATTCAAGGATGACTTTCAGCAGCTGGCAGTGTATCAATTGCTTATGAGCGAAGAGATGTTTAGAGTCCTGCCTTTCATTCCCAGAGCTCTCCAGTACTGGAAACAGTGGATGGCACAAAAAACGACTCAGTAACTCCTTACCTTTATTAGGCTCCATCCTGCAAACATCTAAGAGCCAGTAACATGACAGGTACGGCGCAGACTGTGCGAACAAGTCACTGTGTTTCAGATACAACCCAGGGCCCTCGATCAATTCTTTCTGCAATGCAGGAAATGAGAGAAAGTGGGAAAGAGGATGAATTCAACCTTCTGAGAGCGTGTTATCTAATTAGGAGAGAGCAGTATGGGAAGCGTGCGTAGAGAAGGCACACAACCACCAATGATCCAAACAGGCACGAAATGAGACGTTTTTTTTTTTTTTTTTTTTCGTGAGGACGAGATCTCTCATGGAGAACTTCAGGAGAGGCTTTGTGGGACAGGTGGCAATGGAAATGGTCCCTTAGGCACGCAAGAAACCAAGAAGACTGACATTTTCAGAGTGCAGCAACAGCCCAAGAAAAAGGCAAAAGACAGAAAACAGAATTCTGTTTTCAGAACTCTGAAAACAGCGCACAGGGTCAAGCTGGGACACAACGCAGGGCACACACAGGCAAATCCAGAGTTAAAATTAAGACAGATGACAACATCTGACAGTCTAATGCCAGGCTGAGGTCCCTGCCTTGCTTTGACAGGCCTTGGAGGGTCAGGAGAAGTCTGGCCTGGCTATGACACATCAGAGCTATGCTTCAGAAAAGCAGACCCTCCAGGATCGGGTGAGATGGCCTGGAGACAGACAAGGACCAGCCAGGGGCCCCTGCACCAACTCAGGGCGGGAGAACAGAGTGTACCCGGAGCTGGCGGACAGCTGGCACAGCGTGGGCAGCTCCTCAAATATTTGTTAAAATGAATTAGGTTTCTTGTGGGCAGGAATTGGATCTAATTCATCTCTGTAGCCTCTGCGGACTCTGAACACACTAACAAAGCTGGCTCCTCCAGCTCTCTGCTTCCTCTACAAGTGATCCTGTCCGAGGAGCAGAGAGGAAGCACCAGGAATCAAGAAACTCCTCCCTGCTCCCAATCCCAATCCGCCCGGTGCAAGCATGAAGAAAATACAGAACCTCAACACACACTTCTGGAAAGGTCGGCGTGGGAAAAGGGCCTGATCAGAAAAAACCAAGATGCTTCCCCTCTCTGAGCCTATGAGGGCTAAGTTGACTAGTCCAAACAATTAACAAAAAAAGGTATGCTCACATAAAACATAAAATAAGACTAGGACAATCATGCGATCGAGCCTCTGGTATGTGCCAGGCTGTCCTCGCTCTAAGGCATGACACATGAAGTACTCGGGCAGCAGAAGGACATGATGTTGCCAATGTTTTCTAAAATAGGTCAGAAAAATGTGCATGTGCGCGTGTATGTGTGTGCGCACACATGAGCGTGGATATATAAATGTGTGTGAGGATAAATTCGTTAGGTGTAAAGTGTGGGGGAATATACTTATATACATAGAAGGATAATTATAAAGCAAATAGAATAAAATGCAAATGACCGGTGAATCTGAGCAAAGGCTCTATATCTTGATCCATTTACACTGCTACAATAAAACACCCAAGGCCAGTAATTGAAGAAAAGCCAAAATTTATTTTCTTGCACTTCTAGAGACTGGGAAGTCCAAGATCAAGGTAACAAGGTGGCAAGCAGAACTCCCGGCAGAGGACTGCTGGGTCCCTTGAGGACACCCCCACCTGCTCCTGGGGCCATGCTCCTGGCTCCATTCCTCGGGCTCCAGTGCTGGGGCATATTCATTTGGGCATGTTTGGAAAATGCCAAGCGCAGTGTATCACAAATGTGATTGACATTCAGATTTGACAAAGGGTCAGGGAATAGTTCAAAAGCAGGACACAGGTTGGAAAGAGGATCCACATCCCTAAGAACTTTGAGATAACGAGGTCCGTTATATTTAACAGATAGGTTAAGTTTTGCCTGCATCAGTGAGTTAGCAAAGCCCTGGGAAGACAGAGCTGAGGAGTTCCCCACCCAGCAGAGGGAGACAAACATCAGAAACAAGGTGAAAAGATGGTGCGTCCTGAGGGCTGGAGCGGTTACTGGGCTTGCCTGGCATGAGCAAGGATGTGGGCTCAAACCCCAGCGCCACGTACACAATAAAGTATAGGAGCAAGGAAAGCCACATGAAAAACTAAATAAAACTGATTGTTTCGCTCGCTCTCACTCTCTCTCTCTCTCCTCACCCCACCCTCTGGGGGCACTACCCCCGAGCTGGAAGAAGGCACATGCACATGTGGGTGATGAATAAAGACAGGCAGCAGGAAAGAAGAACAGGAAAGAACGCTTGACTGTCAGAAACTTGGATTCCAGCCCATCTCTCCATGAGACTGGACCAGTCACTTTACTTCCATGACTGTTTTCTCATCCGTAAAATGGAAGGAAGAACACCTACAGAAAGTTTAAGTTGAAATTATTCACAACACCTGTGCAGAACAGGTCCTTGGCCAAGAAGGATCCTCTCCCTTGGGAACCTGCATCAAGCTCAGTACACACATCTTCAGTCATGGATTAAACTGTGACCCCAAAAGAGATATATTGAAGGTCTAACCACCAATACCTCAGAAGGTGACCTTATTTGGACATAGGGTCTTTGTAGATGTCAATAAGCTAAAACGAGGTCAGAATGGAGGAGGCTGGGTCTTTAATCCAACAGGACTGGTGAGGGAGAGACCATCCACACTCAGGGACAACATGACGATGGAGACAGACTGGAGCAGGGCAGTCATGGACCTCCAAGGATTGATGAAAAACTGTTCAAAGCTGGAAGAAACGAGGAACAGAGGATCCTGCGGAGCTCTCAGAAAGAACCAACCCAGCTAACATCCTGGTTTTAGATATCCCAGCCACCCGAACCGTGAGAATAAATTTCTATTTTAAGCCTCCCAGTTTATGGTATATTTTAACAGCAGCCTGAGGAAACCAATGCATCTTCCTTCTCCACCCTACCCCTCTGAAGGAAAATTCCTGACTGGCCTCAGAAAAAGAGAACACTTCTACAAATACAGCTAATATTAATGTCCCAGGAAAGGCCATCTTCAGTAACAAGCCTTTGCAGAAGAAGGAGAAATGTCCAGAAACGAGGGCCTTGTGGGGAGCCACAAGACGCCACCATCTTGGATTTTCATGCTTCCCAAAGGGATGAGAACCCTGTTCAACCATGACCTTCAGATACAGCCCAGAAGGTCAGGACCGTACCTGCCTAGTACTGAAGAGGCTAACCCACAAACATCCCCCTCCCTCACGCCACTCAATCACAGCCCTTTCAGTAATACCATTGGCAGCCTCTTGGTGGGGATGACAACAAGGGAAGCTATTTTTTTCTTTTCAATACAGTCAGCTCTCAGCAAACCATAGGTCAATCGGAATGGAAAGAAGACAGGGAAAAGAGTGAATTAAAAAAAAAAATGATTTTTCTAGATATTTCCAAATCTAGAAGGAAAAGAAGTGATTCTTGGGAATGAATCCCCCAACCAGAGTCACCTGAGGCTGGAATCTTCCATTAACCTTTCATCTCATCCTGGCATCCCAACAACACAAAGCTCATATTTATATTGGAATCTGCCAAATTCATGAAGTAATTTTTACCAGTAAAAAAGAAGCCATTTACTTGGATATGTAGGTCCAAAGGTGACCAGTGACCTGAGAACCCAATTGGAATAAGACCAAGTGGCCAATGGCCAAGCCATCTTATTCTCCCAGCTCCACGTTCCACCAGATTTTCCAGTTTCACCTAGCTGTTTTGAGAGCTCAGGGGAAAGTTCCAGTGTCAAAGAATTCAATTATGGAATTAATGACTCAATAGCTCCAATTCTAACAAGGTTACCAAACCAGTCTGCCAGGTGACATACGTTAGAAAAGTGTAAACCAGAGAGGACACTTTAGCACTCACAATCTCTGCCAGGAAGCAGGCAATTTTAAGAAGACGTTGATTTCTGTGTCCACCACTACTACTACCTCCCACCTCCAAATCTGGGGCAGCAGGAAGCACGAGGAAGACAACTCAGGGTCGGATTTCAGCTAGAGAGGAGAGACTGTGATGCCCAGATACCAGGTCAGGTGAGACAAGTTTCTGCTTCACTCAGGAAGCTGCCGTGACATGTTTTGGTCCAGCTCATCTGTCTTTGGTTTGCTGGTTCATCATGCAGTGCACCCTTCAATGCATTTATAATTTCCCCTTCTACTCGGATCCTAATTATTCAAGGATTGCTAATCCAGGTGGCAGAACTCTCCAATCTTGGCTGCCTGCCACTTCTCTGCTTAGGAGCACCTCCATCTGAGGGAGAGCAGAGGAAGTGTAAAGAAAGGCAATCAGTCAAGTCAAGGAACCTTCATATTCAAACCTCTGACTTGACTTAAGATGATGAACTTGCCTTGAATTGGAGCCAATTCAAGACTGTGGGAAAAAAAAGAACAAGAACTCAAAGAGAGCTCAGGAATGTTAGAATTAGAATATCCTGCTGCTGGAGATCACCGGCTCGTTTTACAGACAAGAAAACTGCGCACTGAGAATGGCCCAAATCACAAAACCAGTTGTAGTCTGACTTCTCATTCCCAGCCCCGCACTCCTTGCACTGCCCCCTCTGCCCTCAAGGAATACAGCGGTATGACAGCAAGCCTGCTCACCACCCAGGACCAAGCCCACTCAAGTTGTCTTCAGAGACAACATGAACAAGCTGTGGTCCACTTTGAGTACAACAGTCTGCATCACATGCATTTAGCGGGAAAGGCAATTAACCAATTATATTGAAAAAAATCGAATACCTGGCTTTCAAAGGCGGGAGATGCCCAATTTCCACCTTCCTCAGAGAGATGATCCCATCCCCCAGTGTTCACACCAGAAGGGCGGGTGCCCTTGCCAGGGCAAGCTGCCCTGCGTCTGTGGCTGTGCTTGGTTACAGTGAACACGCCCTCTGAAAAAGCGTATCCACGCATCATCTAAAAAGGATCAATCCCGGGCTGGAGCGGTAGCTCGGCGGTTATGGCACTTGCCCAGCATGCGCAAGTACACAGGTTCAAACCCCAGCACCCACGTACACAACTAAGTGTCAGAGCAACAAAAGCCATGTGAAAAAAACTTAATAAAAATTAATTCTGTCTCTTTCTCTCACTGTCCTTCTCTCTTTTAAAAAAAAAAAAAAAAAATCAATCCCAAGACTGGCACAGAGGAGCCCTGTGCCTCCTCTGGCATCCCAAGATGCTCTGTGTGTGAGGACTTCCAGCTCAGCGCTGGCCATATTATTTGAACCTTAGGCACACTCCTCTTTCTCCCTGCTGCATTCCAAGTTTATTTAGTTTGCCTTTTTGTTATTGGTTTGGCTTTTTGTTGTTGAGACTTTTTCTTTTGCCTTGTTGGGGGATTAAACTCAAGGCCTTGCACGTGCTAGGCAAGTGCTCTTCCATTGAGCTACACCCGTTCCCAAAAGTTTTTCTTTTTTCTTTTTCCTTTTTGCAGTACCGGGGACTGAACCCAGGAGCAGTCCACCACCGAGCTCCATTTCCAGCCCCTTTGATTTATCCTTTTGAGATGCAATATCACAAATTGCCTGGACTAGCCTTGAACTTGCAATCCTCCTGCCTCAGTCTCCCGGGTAGCTGAGATTACAGGCATGTCCCTTTGTACACAGCTTTCCCCAACCCCAAGTTTCCTAAAGACTGTCTTTCCATCTCTTCAGCCTCACAGCTGAGGTCACTGCCAGTATAGAAGAGCAATAAGCACAGAACTGAAAACATAAAACTCGGGGGGATCACATAGGCAGAGCTTGGCCGCATCCCACACCATGAAGGAACTTGCCTGGGCCAAGGAACTAGACAGTCATGGTCAAATGCGAGGGCCAAAGTATGACCCCTTCCAACTCCAAAATTCTAACTATGATCCAAGGGGCTAAATGTTCTGGGTACTCTAAGGAAGGGGTTGGGACCAGCCCATCCACTTTCCCAGAGCAGATCTCTAATGCTTAGGTATTACTTGCTGTTGGATACAAGATTAATTCTGTCCTCTAGATTCCTGTCCAACTGTGCAATAGAAGCCTGCACCTTCCAAAGGAAGGAGGACCCCCCCACACACCTCCAAGTTAGGTCTAAGGGAGCTGATGGGTGGCATGTTCACTGCCTGACTTGCTAGGGAGGGAAGCGAACCGGTTCCAGCTTGCCTACAAATGCACTATGGGTGCCCACGACATGGTGAACAATAGCCGGTACTAAGCTGAAATTGCAGGCAGATTTGTAGCCCGGAGGTTCAAGGGCATGGCCAGATGTGCAGGCATGCCTGCTGAGCAGCAAGAAACCCAGTCCTTCGGGGTACCTTTCTCTTACGTCTAAGGATGGGTTGCCACTCTGTCAAAGAGACAGTAGCCACAAGAAGTGCAGGTTCTCCACCCTGCCACTTCAGAAGCCACCCTGAGCACCACCCACCATTCCTTAAACTTCAAAAACACCAGTTTAAGAGCCAAACGCAGTCTGGGTGGGGGAGCTGAGGCTGAAGGCCCTCCTCTGCTAGTTCAGAGAACACGGGAACGTGAAAACCTCCAGAGCTGCGAAACCTACTTCCCAGCTAGCTCAAACCAGTGGAATGAAGGCAGGTGCTGCATAGGAGTGTCCCTGAGTGTGCCGGAGCTCAAAGTCTGCAGGGCACAGGGCAATGCAAGGACCCTCCCGGATTGCTCTATGCTTTGACCCCATTGCTTATTCAAAGTTTATGTGGTACTTCTTAGCTCTCGTGTTTTGCAGGAGATCCTAAGTGCTAACTCTTCAGTCCAGGAAAAGAATTTAGTGGAACCTGGCCCTTCTCCCCAGCAGCTAAGAAGTTGACTGCTGTGGTCTTCTGAGCACCATCGTTGCTGCCTGCAAACAGCGCGACCGGAATGATCTCTCTTGAACATATTAGCAAGTATCCTCTGTGAATATTCTGCTTCGTCTTCCACGGTCCTGCATTAGAGACTTCAGGAATACTAAAAATAAGAAGACATGATCCTATGCATACAGGGACAGAAGGAATGAAGACTGCAAGGTCCAGATGCTATGATCAAACCAGGTTCAAGTTCAGTCACAACTCAACTGCTGACCAGCTGGGTACCCATAAGGTCGAGCAAGACATCTAACCACTGGATTTCCTTGTCAAGGGATGGATAAAGGTATAAGCAGCTTGGGTTTGATCCCCAGCATGGAAAAAAGAGTCAATTCCCTTGTCTATTAAATAGACAACAATCCTTTTGTGTAAGCAAGCAGATTCAATGATCTAACCCCTGCAAAAAAAGTTCAGCTAAAGACGAAAGATACTATTTTCAGCATGAATAATTAGAATCTAAGACCAAATATAAATGTTAAAAGAAAGAAATGAAAGGCTAAGCATATTTTAAAACTAGAAAGGCTGACAACTGGATAACTTGAGGAGTAAAGACAAATGGAGAAAAAAAAATAGTAATATTCTAAAGGCAAACTAACCAGTGCCATTTACCAACGCTAGGAATTCTTGACCAAATGGATGATTGCTGAGAGACGTGGGGAGGGAAATCGGTAAATCAGCATTACCTTGTGAGATGTTCAAAACCTCTGAAGCTTTTGACCTGGAAAGACCTTCGGAGGTGACTGGTCCAGCGCCTTTCAACAGCTAATCCCCACAATAGAGAAATGATACTCATTCAAGGCCCCGCAGCTTCTCGCACATGGACTTCTGATTACGCCCCAGGCACTGACAGTAGCCCTCACGGTTTTCTGTCCCGCCCAGCTACTGCCCCTCACACCAGGTATCAGCCAAATGCCCCGGTTGCCTCCCCACACCTATCACCTGTCCGTTCCGCTGCCACACTCTAAGCTCCCTCCCTCTCACATCCTCATACATCTCATGCTTACTATCTTTTTTCTTTCTGCATTCTTCTATATCTTTCTTTAAATTATGGTAAAAAGCACAGCATGAAATTGACCATCTTAACCCTTTTAAAATGTACAGTCCGTGGGGTTGAACGCATTCACACCACTGTGCCAACACCACACCCATCTTCAGCATGCTTTCCGCCTTACAAAACTAGAAGCCCACACCCATCCAACACCAAATTTGACAACGCTCTATGCCTCACCTAGGGGGAATCATACAGTATTTCTCTTTTTGTATCCAGCTTATTTCACTTAGCATCATGTCTTAAAGGTTCAGCCAAGTTGTAGCAAGTGTCAGAATTTCCTCCCTTTTAGGGCAGAGTAGTATTTCATTGTTGATGTGTTCATTCATCAGTGCACCGTTGGGTTGCTACCACATCTTGGCTAGTGAACAGTACTACTATGTACATGGGTGTACAAATAATCTATTCACTCCCCTGCTCTCGCTTCTTTTGGGTACATACTCAGATTCAGAATTGCTGGTATATATGGCAAATCTATTTTTAATTTTTTAAGGGCCATGTATCTTTTTAAAAAACATATCACACTTAACCACAACTACAATGAATAAAACAGTAAGTTTTCTTGTTTATTCAGCTAACATTAAACACCAATTATATACTAAGCCTCAGGCCAGGTATCGGGGACACAATCAAGAGGTAAAGTCAAGGTGCCTGTCTTAGAGCTTACAGTCTAGCGAGCCAGACAAGAATCAGACCGCAGACAAGTGTCTGAAATAGACAACAGTGAAACTGCAATAACTCCATCATCAACCACAGTACAGGAAGGCATTTTAGGGTGGCAACCCAAGAGCGCATTCCTGGTGCGGATTGACTGCGCACCTCAGAAAGAGATGTTGAGGGGCTGGGGGTGGAGCTCGAAGGCAGAGTGCTTGCCACGCATGCAGGAAGTCCTGCGTTGAATTCCCAGCACTGGGGGGATGGGGGGGTTTAAAATCCTAACTCCTAGAACCTGTGAAAGTGGCCTTATTTGGAAAAAGGGTCCTGGAAGATGTAAGGAGTCTTCCCAAGGGCCTTCAGAGGGAGCGTGGCCCTGCCAACACCTGGCTCTCGGGCTTCCAGCCTCCTGAACTGTGAGAGAATAAAAGTCTGTCCCTTTAAGCCACCCTGCCTGTGGTGCTCCATTACCTCGGTCCCAGGACATGTACAAGGCGGAGGGAGGGAAAAATCCTACATGGGGATTCTTTTCCAAATTTTCTTGAGTGGAGAGGGGAAAGAGAGAAACCAACCCACCTTGAACTGTCTAACCAGCCACCGGCTTATGATGTCAACCTGTTGACCAGAGTCTCCAGTTCAGAATCTGCGGGAATGTGTCCCTTGGTGCACATCTACCATCCTAGCATGGAAGGGACCTAGGTCTTCCCCACCAGGGGCAGTTCACCACTGACCCTATAAGGTGGGCCATGGGGACACTGTTGCCATTTGGGCAGGACATTCAACAAACAGGACTAATGCTGAGTAACTCAGGCTGTCACTCTGCCACGTGTTGCAGTGAACACAAATGCCTCCCCCATTCCTAGAGGAGCAGGCCATGGGTGAGACGACCCGCCCAGGAGGGGATGTGACTTGAAACCAAGTCCCCGACAGGCACACCGGCTTTCCTTATGATGCTCGTCTGAACACACTTGGAGCATATTTGCAGCTCTGTGATAGAGATTATGGGAGATGGAGAATAACGGGCCTGTCATGGAACCCCGCTTGCCAAGGAGGAGGCATCACCCCAGGCATAAACGTCACCCCAGCTGAGAGTGTCTCACGCGCTGAAAAGCCCTATAGGTGTAACACAGAGGTCAGAGGCAGACAGCCACAGCACAGCGGAGCAAACTCTGTTCTCCCCAGGCCTGCAAAGCTCTGGGGTCCACCCAAGGACTGCACGAGTGCCAAGTCACCTGCCTGGCACAGGCGCCACCTCCCACCAGCTCCACGGGCACCCAAGTGTTCCAGCGCCCATCACTGCGCCTCCCCCGCCACTGTCAACACAAACACCCACACCCAGGCAGAAAGTAAAAATAACCAGGCGTTTCATAGCCTGCCTCATGCCTCCTGCCTCATCCTGGCCCTGGCTCCCTCTCCCACTCCCAGGAGACACCTGTGAGGTGCAGAGAGCAAAGTCAGAGGAGGCAGAGGGGCATGGCATGAGTGACAGGTCCATCCTTGTGCTCTGTCCGACTGTCAGCCATAGAAGATCTGGCAAAGGGATAAAGTCGGAGCCCCTTCCCTAGCAGCAATGCCCTTGCTCCATTCCCCGGGCGGCTCTACTACCTGCAATGACAGATCTTCCTGCCAGCGAGTCCCCAGGTGCACACACGGAGCCTCACACCTCAGGGGCGAGTCAGCGATCATCACCTTGACACCCGCTCCAAAGCCTTCCCCAGCCGCAGACAAGAACGAGTTCATCTACCAAGCAGGTGCCTTAGCGCCCAGGCAGAAAAGAGGTAAAAGTGGCCCCCTTGGTGGAATCCCAGACTTGACCGACACTCTCAAGAGGCACAGTGGTCAAAGGCTCTCCAAACCTGAAAGGTGACATCAACCTGATGCTATAGGTTGAAATGTGCCCCCCCAAGAGATGGGGTGAAGTCCCAGCTGCTGGTACCTATGAATGTGACAGTTGGCAGGGGCCAGGTGGCTAGAACAACAGCCACAGTTCCGGAGGCCCGAGTCTCAGCAGGGCAGGTTCTCCCCAGGCCTCTCCTTGGCAGCCTCTGGTCACCTCCTCACTGGGTCTTCTCACAGCCTCAACTGTGCTCAACCCTGGGTCTCGCGTCCAAATTTCCTCTTCCTGTAAGGCAATCTTGCAGCCTGGATTAGGGCCACCTCAGTCTCATTTTAAGTTAAATTCCTCAAAGGCCACGTCCCCACACACAGTCACATTCTGAAGTCCTGAGGGTCAGGGCTTCAAAGCATGAATGGAGGGGGACAGGGTTCAATCCGTAAGGGCTGAAATCATGTATCTTTTACCATCAAGTTTCACAGATGCAACGAGTTACGCTACAAGCGGCAAGACTGGAGCAGGAGGGACCCTCCATGCTCCATGACTGGTGTCCTCATAAGAGGAGATGCGGTGACACGTAACAGAAGACCAGCTGCTGGCAGGAAAGACTGAAATGATGCAGGAGCAAGTCACAGGGGGCCAAAGTCGGCCTGAAACCAGAGGGGAGGCCAGAGATCCATGCAGAATCTAGGAAGGAACCGAACCTTCTGACGCTTCCATTTTGGATTTCTGTTCTCCAGAATAACAAAAAGGTAACAAATGAAATGTCTGCTGTCTCCCCAGTCCTCCTGGTACTTTGTTGGGGCTAAAGGTAAGGCTTGGTGGGCTGCAGCGGTGGCTCTGTGGTTACAGTGCTTGCCTGGCATGCACAAGGACACGAGTTCAAACCCCAGCACCACATACACAACAAAGTGTTGGAGCAACAAAAGCTATGTGAAAAACTAAATAAAGTTGACTCTTTTTCTCTCTCCTTGTCCTTCTCTTTAAAAAAAAAAAAAAAAAAAGTGTGATAATAAAAATACCCAGTCTGGATGTCATGAAAATCACATGAGATAATATTTATAAAGCACTACATGCCTGCCCTGAGTCCCAACTACACAAGGGTCTGGTCAGTTTAACCAAGAGTCATGTCACCAAAGCACACTCCTCTCAATTGCATGTGACATCCCTAGAAATCATGGGTCCACCCTCCCTGATGCAAGATGGATCACATGAATCTACAAAACGCACCCCAGTTCCAGAAGGAGAAGAGCAAAGAGGAGAAATTGAATAGAGGAAATTTTTTTTTTTTTTAAAACAACTTTAGTTTTTCACATGGCCTTAGTTGCTCCAACACTCAGTTGTGTACATGGTGCTGGGGTTTGAACCCGGGTCCTTGTGCTTGCCAGGCAAGCACTGAAGCCGCTGAGCCACCACTCCAGCCCCGGAAATATTCTTAAATTATTAAAACCCCATGCTTATAGCTGGTTGCTAGAGCAAGGGGAAAATATTTAAGAAAATCTAATTTGAGAATCCATTTGAAGAATCAATTGGAACTGACAGGCAGAAATAGACAGGGAGACTATTCCAGCTGGGGGGCACATGGGACGGCAGTGGGTTAAGGTCACATGTTTGTCACAGCCTACAGCCACCTGGTAAATGGAACAAATATAATTTATTTGACCACAATTTTTTTAATATTATCACAATAGCACTAAATAAATCTCAAATGGCTTATGGCCCACAGTTTGAAAACCACAGACAAGACCCTCTGCAAGACCCTTCCTGCTTTAAGCCTCCAAAATATTTTACATTTAGAAACTAAAATCTCAGGACCTTTTTTTCTTTCAAAGTCAACAACAAACTTTTTTTTTTTTTTTTAAAGTATCAGGGATTGAACCCAAGGATGCTTAACCACTGAGCCACATCCTTAGCACTTTTTATTTTTCATTTGAAGACCAGGTGCTGCTAAAGGCCTCGAAGTTGCCGAGGCTGGTTTTGAACTTGTGATCCTCCTGCCTCAGCCTCCAGAGCTGGTGGGATTACAGGTGCGAATCACCAGGTCTGCCAGTAACAGTCTTTTCTAAACACAAGGAAAACCAGAATGTTCTACAATAAACCACATATGAATAGACATTAAAGACTAAAAAAATCAGTTTCCAGAGGGCTAACAGCTCTGTGCTGAAGTCAATCAAGTTTAACATCAACTCATTTTTAGCATCATTCTTAGCTTCTAGAAAGCCAATTATTTTGTGTGATAAACATTCATACGTGTGCCATATCTGCTCCACGCACACACATACCGTGCACGGGGCACTGTTTTCAACACTTCGTATGCATTAATTTATTCAGTCCTCACAATGACCACACCCATTTTACAGGTGAGGAAACAGGCCCAGAGAGGCGTCTGGCCCAAAGTTAAGAGCTGGAATTTGACGGAGCTTCATGCTGTTCATAAGACTGTGCTGTTTTAATTGGTCCCAATCAATTCCTCAGACACCCACTTTCATTTTGGGTTTTGTTGGTTGTGGTGGTTTGTTTGGGGTTATTTTGTTTGTTCGGTTTTTGCTGCTGGAGACTGAACCCAGGGACGCCTTATCTCTGAGCTACATCCCCAGTTCTTTCTATTTTTTATTTTGAGACAGGGCCTAAGTTACTGAGGCTGGCATTGGAACTGCTGGGATTACAGGGGTGCACCACAACCCCCAGCTCCTACATTATTTTGTTTGTTTGTTTTTCAGGGCTGAGGACCAAACTCATGCATGCTAGGCAAACTCTGCCACTGAGCTAAATCCCCAACCCCTCCTACATTATTCTTAAAGAGACATCCTTTTGGGGCTTCAGTGCTACCACGTTGCAAAATGCAAACTTTAAATGGCCACTGTAGAGCCTCCTGGGTGACCAGCAAGCTCCCACTCTCAGCAGCTCTCCTTCATTTCCATGTTTTAGCAGTGTCAAAATAAGCCCTTTAGAAACCAAAACCCTCCTTTATTGGAAGAATGAAGGAATCTCTTGTAAGGAACCACGCCTATTGCTCGTTTTCTTTACAATCTAATTGGTCCTACTCCGGAAAACAAGGTTTCAGCAAGACACCTTGAGAACCACCACAGAGCGGAATTTGGGGTAGGGGTGCGGAGAATCCCTTCAAAAGCTGCTCAGATCTCACCTTCCTCCACTCATTCCACCCTCAACTCCTCCCACCTAATGATCTAAGAGGTGAAATTGAGACCAGGCTTAACAATGTCTGCACAATCAAGACATTTGCCCCGAAACGGAATGCAAACCAGGACTAAAGAAAGTGAAAAACATTCCAACTGAAAGGACAATGATCCGGCCAAACTTGTTTAACAAGCAAGTTTGCAAATTCTACGGGTTTAATTCTAGGTTTCTAAAGGTGAGCTACAGCTGCTCACGCCAGGAATGCAGCTGCCAAAAACACTAAGTTACAAGGTAGGGAGAAAGTAACAAACTTCAGCTTAAGTTTCGACACAATCTGTCTCCAAGCCCTCTAGGACTCTGACCTGCAGAGCCATGCCTGTGGGTCACTGGTGCAGCTAACTGCCCTCCCTCTGCAAGAAACGGGCCTCCAGGAGCCCACAGCTGGGTGGAACCACAGGACAAAGCCAACTTTGTTTCAGTGGAGAGCCTGTTGGGAGGTGGGGAGACAGAGACCAAGATAAAGCACTTTATTTTTTGCTTCCAACTCATTTCTACCACACGTGTACACAGCAGCTTCCAGACCGACTTTGAGGTTCCGACGCGAAAGCAAGCAGTAGGGCTGGTTTGGGGACTGTCAGAGGACACCTGCAGCTTTCATCGCTATGACTGCACTTCGATGGAAGCCCAAGGTTACTAAGCCCTTGACCAAAAGCCCTTCCCCACCCTTTACCTTTCTTCACTATCTAGCCACAGCCAGCTCTCCAAACTCATCACGCACCATTCTCACATACAGCCTGTTTTCCTGGAATGCTCCTGCTCTTCTATCTAGAAAAATCCTAAGCATCTTCTAAGCCTAACTGGGAAACTCACTTCCTGGCCTACAGGCTGGGTCACCTACTCTGCTGCAGAGGATCGCTTGGTACGGCGGTTCTCAGGGTGGTCCTCGAACCAGCAGCATGGATAATCAAAGTTGCTACACTCCACCCCAGACCTACAGAATGAGATCCTGGGGAAGGACCAGCAGCGTGCACTGTACCAAGCTGACCAGATGGCCTTCTGCTGCTGCCCAAGCCATATGCCCCTGCCACAGCCATAATCAGCCGGCTACCCAGCCTCCTCTGCTCAGGAGCCCTGGCACAAGCTGGGCACTCTGTAAACACGCTTGTGGAATGAACCTAATGAACCCCTATGGAACTGGAAAGGGCAGTGTAAAATCCGCAGTTTTCCAGGCTCCAAACCTCCTCCACCATGTTCAGGCATGCAGGGACAGCAGCTCCAGTTGTGCAGATCAAAGTGGAGCAGTCAGAATTTCCATGGAGGAAGCGATTTAAGAAATATGCTTGTACGGCTTCCGCTCACAGCTGTTACCAGACGTAAGACTCCCAAACACCGGTGACATGTTGGGAATGACA
>PVKS010033680.1:0-21497 GCA_004027875.1 Aplodontia rufa | reverse complement strand
AGGAGAAGCCGCTCACCTCTCCTGGCTGCAAGGAAGAAGAGGGAGGGACTGACCGAGGGCCCAGGGTCCCCACAGCCCCCTCCAGGGCACGCCCCCAATGATCTAACCTCCTCCCACCAGCCCCGCCTCTTAAAGCACCCACCACCTCCCTCCGGCTGCAAGCAAGCCTGTACCGCCGGGGCTTTTGGCTGCAAGATGCAGGCAGTCGCTTCTCTCCTGCTGGACTGCTGCAAATCCAAACAGCCAAGCCATGCGCGGAGTGTTCCGTTTACCCTTCCCTGCCCATGGGTCACATCTTGCCCCAGAAATCAGTGGGACTAAAGAGCTCAGGCCCCTGGAGGAGTGGATGCTGAGGTCTGCTCTGGGCGACTCCGCCCACTGAGCAGGAGGTGACACCTGGAGCAGCGAGGCACGTTCTGTGACTCAAAGTCTCTTTTTCTTTTTTCCAATGAAGGCAGCAGCGTAGGGGGGCTGGAGAGCTCTTACCAGGCGGGAGTGGCAGCAGGGACGTTGGCTACCGCAGCCTCGCTGGGCCGTCTGCCAGGAGGTAGCAAGCGCCATCAGGGAGTGATGGCAAACCCGGGAACACACAAGCCCCTGGCAGAAATGCCACTCTCCAGCGAGCGCTGCGACGTCCAAGATGAGGTCCCATCCTCTGCAGTGGCCGCCACTAAGCAGCCTCCGCAGCATCCTGGGTCCACTCTGGGCGGGCAGGAAAGCGGACACCACTGTGCGCGCCGGAGGACCGGGGTCTCGAAGCGCCGCAGGCGCAGTGGGGCGGCCTGGGCAGCCCACCTGGCAGCTGGACCCAGACCTGGCTGGCGGAACCATATTGCTCGCCGTCTGGCAAATAGAGTTTCACAAACCAGATTCCTTTTCACATGCCTGGGCCCTTCCTGTCCAACTGTTCCGGCATCTGTTTCTCTTAAAATGTATTTATTACACCAAGAGGAATAATAATGGGGCTGGGGCTGGGGCTGGGGCCTCCAGAGCAGTGGCACCCTCTCTCCCAGGCTCTCCTGCAGAAATTGCCTAGCAGAAGGTGTGCAATGCACAACCTGGGGAGCCTGCCAGGGGTCACCAGAGTCAGAGAGCGACGGACGTTGGCCCAGCGTGTGAGGTTGAAAAAGAAATACTGGGGATGGTGGCCAGGGCCGAGTCAGAGACTCGGTTCATACAGTCTTGGGCAACTTCCTGAACCTCTCAGAACCTCAGTTTCTGTGACATGGGGGTGAGGCTGTATTATCTCTAAGGTGATTTGTTTGTCCTTTTACCTCCTGGTTGTTCAAATATTCATGGTGTGTCATTCAGCCTCATCTGTACACCTCAGGATGTGCATCATTCATCACTTTGGGCCCTGTGGGGATGATGGTGCTTGAAAGGGAACAAAGAGGAGGCCCCTCAGTGATTATTTCTTGTCCCCCAAATAACTCAAAGACAAACACAAATATCACTTGACAAATATCACCTTCCCCAACCTTCCCAACAACCCTGAAATATAAATCCCTTTGTCTCCGTAGGAGGTGCTGCAAGGATCAGAAAGGCAAAGCAACTTGTCCAAAGTCACACAGCAGATGCAAGGCAGCCAACACACGTGGACAAGGATTTCACAGCCAGCTGATCTCCCTGGGGCCCTGTGTCAACACCTCTGCAGCCTCGCTGCTGCCTTCATCCTGTTTGATTTGTATGGGAGCCCTGTGGGTTAGCTGGACGGGATGGTGAATCTCAGCTTCCCCACAAGGAAACTGAGGTCCAGCGTTGGAAAGTGATGTCCCCAAGATGACAAAGCGAGACCGCAAGGACACTGTCTGCCAATAGAGAAAGAAACAACAACAAAAGACTCGAATGTCCCACGATTTGCTCGCTGGTTCTCTTAACAGGAACACTTGTGGATGATTCTAACACCTTTCTTTGGGCCCAAATCTCTGAAATCGAGAGTCACCTCACCGTGAGGGACGTGCCATTTGTTAATCAGGAGTTTGTTTTTCTCCAATTGAGCACACAGAGAATAAGAGTGCACATGTCGACCAGTGGTGTGTGTGATGGTGTTTGCTGAGCACCTGTGATGCATCAGACGTGTGCCAGCACTGCTCCTGTCCGCATCCACCAGTGGTAAGCCAGGATTCTTGGGAAGTCCTGGGGAGACGGATTTTAGGTGCTGCTGTCTGGTTCCCTTTACTGTGTTCAGTTCTCCAGCTCTGTTGAAGTCACTGGGGCTGCAGGGAGATGGCCTTCTGGGATGGGGAAGGTGGGTCTGGCCCTCCCCATTATCTCTGGAGCTTTCATGGAGCTCTGAAAACTGAGCCTCTTCCTAGATGCTGGGATTTCTGTCTCCACCCACACAGCTTCCCAGGTCCCTGGCCCAGGAAGACCTGGCTGTGCCCCTGGCAGGCCTCGCTGGACTGTAGAGAGCTTGATCCTCGTGCCACCGTGATGAGTCTTTGGAACAACTGGGGTGGGACGATTTTGCTGGCTGAGCCACCGCCAATGACTCTCGAGAGACAGAGGAGGGACTGGAGCAGTAGGTGCCAGCGGCTGTAGTCACAACACAGTTACGTTAGTCTGCTGGGGCGGGCACCACGCTGGCGGCCGAGCCCCAGTGCAGGGAGCGGGTTGCCCTGGCGGAGCGGGACCCTGTGAGGAAAGTGACTGCACCTCCCCCACTAGGGTAGGAGGGTGGGGGGTGGCCTGGAAGATCAAGTCACCGCATCAGGGTGCCCCGACAACTGGACCAGGTGTGCATGGCTCACACCTTCATGACGAGGCTGTCCCATTGACAAATAGGGAGGACAGGTATCTTGGCAAAGAGGGAAACCCTGGTGGGGACACAGGGAGCAGGCAGTCAGGGAGCACCGCAGCCTGGAGTGGGAAGAGAACCGAGAGACCGCACCCACCACATAGATGATGGACAGGCGGCCAGGGGAGGGCGGGACACTGAGGCCCCAGAGTGGGTCCTCCTGTCAGCAGCGTGTGGCACCCGCTTCTCCTGGTACAGTGCTTCCAAAGTCTTGCCATCAGAGCACATGAACACACGCATGCACACGTGCACACACTCAGAGCCCATGGTGACTTTCCCACCACAGAAACACTGCAAGTGAGGAATTGCCAAGTAAGAAGTTTCTAGAGAAGTTTGAACTGTCAACCACAAAGTTGTGTGTAGAAGAAAAGACCCAGGTTGTGTTCAGTGTCACTCAAGGAAAAAAAATCTGTCCTTGCTGTAATTGATAACCTCTGGGTTATGAAGCTGAATCTTTACTTCAGGGCTTGTCAGAACATTTAAAATGATACTGTGCATATCCCCGCAGTGAACAAGGAGGATGCGTTCGAGTGGAAGGCGGCTCAGAGTGAACGGATCTGTGTGCTATATTTCACCCCATTATCAACTTCCTTAGAACTACTGAAAAAATTATTGTTTTGTAAGGCTAGGAGAGCAAAGTTAAACAAGTAAAACAGTGCCTATCCATCCTTCTAGCTGACTATCCACCTATCTATCCATCTATCCATCTAATCACCCATTAATTAATAGAACCAGTCATCCATTCATACCTCCAATCCTATGTCCATCAATCCATGCATCAATCCATGCATCAATCCATCCAGCCACACATCTGTCCTTCCTTCCAGCCATCCATCCATCCATCCATCCATTTATCCATCCATCCATCCTTCCTTCCATTTATCCATCCATCCATGCAATTATCCATCCATCCATCTATCCATCTGTCCATCCACCCACCCACCCACCCATCCATCCATCCATCCATCCATTCTCAAACTACTTCCTGCACCCTGCTATGTCCCAGACACTGTGCTAGTTGTAGGGGTGAGGGGACGCAGGCATGCAGTGGAGGCACCTGGGTTGGACGTACTTACGGTGGGTGATGGAGAGGAGAGAAGCAAATGCTGGGCAGGTAGCTCCTGCAGCTAGGGGAGGAGTGATGGAGCCCAGCAGGTTCTGGGTAGAGGCCTTCTCCTGTGCCCAGACAAGAGTGCCCTCGATGCCTCAGGCCCACCACTGTGTGGAGGCGTCCCAGCCTTCTCTATAAAGTGGGCTCAGCTGAGAGGCGGGGGTGGGCCCCTCTGGCGTGGGTTTTCCCGGTCACTCTTGTGCACCTATTTGCACGTGGTTTGCAGGCTCTGGCCTTGGCAATCGCACTGCCTTGCCTTGGCAGTGTGCCCTGCTTCCAGGCTGGCTTGTGAACCCCTGTGGGTAGGAACTGGAGAGCTTTTGCTCCTTGATGTCCCCACCCAGGCTCAGCAGGGAGCAAGGCTTAAGCATTTGTCCGGTATCTGGAGAACCAAATGGGCCGCTCCTTGCTGGCTGGAGGGCGCAGCTGCGGGCTGGCGGTAGAAAGCCTGGTACGCAGCAGCTGCTCCCGGGATGCCAGATGCCTCTTCCTGCCCTGGTCTAGGGTGGACCTCATTCTCCTAGGTGCTACTGGGGCAGTGCAGGGAAGCCCTTCTCTCTCTGTTGCAGAACCTCAGAGCCTTGTCAGAGCAGGGGCCTGGGAATCTGCCACCGCCCCTCTCCCCCCAGGCAGCAATGAGGCCTCTTTTGATGCAGAGAGGAACTTTCCAGCATGAGCTAACTCAGCATGGCCACACGGACGTGGCAAGATGGGAAAATTATGAAGCTGCTCCTCCTAACACTAAGTCAGTACTCATGTCTTTAATTTGGAAAAGTCGGGAGCCATGATGTCACCTAGCACAAACAGCCCCATGGCATATTCCATTTAGGAGCAGATCCAGGCCACCCAGGGTGTCAGTTGACACAGCTTAGGTCCCCACCCTTGGTTTGGGCAGAGCCTGAGAACCTTCTTGGACCAGCTCTCTTGTTGTTGAACTTGAGGTTGCGCCCAGAAAGACGGCAGCGTGCCTGGTGCATCTCGGCAGTTGCATGGCTAACCTGTTTTGGGGACACTAGGCTGGACCCATTGGAGCTGCTTCCAAAGGTTACATCGGGGGGGGACAGCAGAGTCCAGCCAACTGCGCGACCTGAGCTGTATTCCCTGTCCCCCGAGCCTCCATGGCCTCGTCTGCAGAACGGGAACACCAGCAGTACGTTCTTTGAAGCGTGTGCACGGCTACGTCACTACTGTGGGCACGAGATCAGTTCCTCTTGGAGGGTCACAGGGAGATGAGGGAAGAACACTCCTGAAGCCTGCCATGACCCAGCACATAGTAGGTGCTCAATAAATATGTCCCTTAGGATCGTCACATTCTCTGTTCTTCCCTAAATTCTCACCCCATGAGGGTGTCCGTGTCACCCAGGGGTTAGGCTCTGAGCTGCCCCTGGCCCAGCTGGGCTCCTCCCTCTGACTGCCATGCACTCCTCATCTCTTCAGGGTGCGGGGGCCCTGCTGAGACCCCTGCTGCTGCTGTGCACCCTCTAGGATGAGTCCCAGTCCCCGTTTCCCACTGGCTGTTTGCCCACCTCTGCCATCAGACTTGTTTTGCAAGGAGCCTCATCTGCATCTCGCCGTCTCCTCTGCGTCCGCCGTCGGATGATCATCTGCTGTCTTCCTAAACGGCAGGACCTCACTCTGCCACTGATGGGCTGTTTGATTTTGAGGATGTCGCTCTTCCTCTCAGAGCCTCAGCTTCTGAAGGAAACACTTTCAGGAAGCTCCAGGTTCACTGCTGGGCTTAGAGCAGGAACAGAGAAAAACAGCTTCACCCATAATGTAGGACCTTGAGAGATGCTGGCTCCTGCTTCTGTTATAACTGTGAGGGTTTTGAGCGAGTACTTTAAGTCCTCCATGCCTAAGCGTGCCCCTCTGGAAAGCACAGATGCCAACAGAGCCTACTGTGCTTTCGGATTAAATGAGCTAAAACACAAAACACTCAGAAGCAAGGATGGAACACGGTGAGTGACTCTTCCATGTCATTTGTAATATAATCGTGAGATCGTTCCAGTTCTTTCCCCTGCACCTCCCCAGCTGTTTCTGGCCTGGGTCTGGAGCTGAGTCTGCTGTCTAGCAGGTGTCTGATTGGCATTTGTGGGCTGAGTCAACACGAGAAGCTCTGGCCATCTTCTCCAGCTAAGCCCTGCCCAGTGCCGACCTGCTGGGACCAGCGAGGACACACCGTCTTCAATGCTTGGAGGCTCCGCAGCATCTGAGATTAAGTCCTGTGAAGGACACTGGCTGCTGAGCCCCTGTTGACCCATCCAACTAAGCGCTGTGAGACAGAGTTTGGTACAAGAGAAGGACAGAAAACGCACGCACGGAGCGGCGGGAGGCGGTCAGAGTGGGAAGAGAATCAAGAAAGACTCGATTCCTTCCTTCCTTCCTTCCTTCCTTCCTTCCTTCCCTCCTTCCTTCCTTCCTTCCCAGTGCACAGTCTGCTAGACATACTCCCTGGACTGTGGATTGGGCACCTATCCTCTTCACTGCCCTGCCTGGAGGCCCGGCTGCCTTGGGAGCCTCTCATCCACACCCCAGCATGATAGAAGGAGTCTAAGAGTCACTCACCTGTTAGTGGCTGAGGTCACTTCCCCCTCTGGGCCTCACCACAGATCCCCACACCAGATGAGGAGCGGGGGAAGAGTGACCATTCAGACCCTGGCCTGCAGATGGGGAGATCAGAGCAGCCACGGGATGGACGGGGCATCCCAGCCACAGGGCGACGGGACTTGGACGCTCACCCGCAGTGTCCTGTAAGAGAGAGGCTTGTGCCCCAGCGCGAGTCAGGAGGATTCTACACACTGGCAGCTCAAGAGCAGACCAAGGGAAATGATGTAGCGTTCCGGCTTACAGGCGGACATCAGGAAATTATCAGGAAATGTGAAGGACCGCTAAACACTAACCTGCAGGCCAGGGTTGCGGCTCAGTGGGAGCTGCTTCCCTGGTGCGCACGAGACCCCAACTCTGTCACCAGCACCAAAAATCGAGTGCGCTCAGGTTGGTGGTCACTGGTTATCTGGGCAGGAAAAGAGGGATGATGGTCTTTCTCTAAAACTGAGTTGTGGACAAGGGACCTAACCATACTTTATAGTCACCTGTATCTACCTGATACTTCAGAAGTATTTGTGATATCTTACCTGTAAAAGCAAGTTTCCAAGCAAGTCCGGCGGGATTCTGTGTTCCCACTGTCATCTTTTTTAATCTATTAAACACGTTAATCAATTGTACCCCCTCCAACATGACCTAGGCAGACCCCTCCTCTCTGGCCCTCAGTCTCCTTGTCTATAAAAGGAGGATAATGAAATGACGGAAAAGCCCGTGAAGTCAGGGTGTTTGGCTCACCCTGAAGGCTCGATGCTTGTGGCTTCTCGGCAGTCCTCCAACACGCACCATTTTTGCCCTCGATCGAGAGACTTTCTTAACTGGTTTCTTTACGAGCTGTCTGGATTCATCAGCCCCCGGCCGCCCCGTTCCTCCTGCTAAGCACAGAGCAAATACCCAGGGACCCCCAGAAGACCCGTACGCAGTGGCTGACCCCTCTCGCCTGGGCACGTCCCCTCCTCCAGTTAAGTACCAGCCTAACCAAGTCAGTAGTGTTTGCTTCCAAACCTACTTATGTCAGCTGTCGGTCCAACTAGGTCACTCAGTTCAACTTGAGGGAAGTCAATGACTTATGAGTGTGTAAGGAAAAACTGTCACCTCCACAAAAATGGGTTGCTTAAAAGAATTAAAATATCTACGTATCTCTCTGTGCCTGTTCATCTATCTCAATGTATACAAGAAACTGGAGGAAACTGAGAAAAATCCAGCATTCAGGTGTTTTTTCAGACATTTCCAAACCTTGGCTGGGTGTGGTGCACACCTGTAATCCCTGCCGCTCAGGAGGCTGAGGCAGGAGGATTGAGATTCAAAGCCAGCCTCAGCAACGTAGCAAGACCCTGAGTAACCAAGCAAGACCCCGTTTCAAAATAAAACAATAAAAAGGGCTGAGGTTGTGGCTCAGTGGTTAAACACCCCGGGGTTCAATCCCTGGTGCCAAAGAGTGGGGGGAACCCAACGTCTTAAATTCTTGTCCCGATGAAAAGAAACCAAGTCCAGACACTGATGTGTTTTGGCTATGGGTGTCCTTAGGAAAGATGAGCCAGGCACTAATTCAGACCTAGAGCCTTGCTGGCTGGCATCCCGAGCTCCCTGCCTCAAGGAAAAGTATAGCATGTTTGGAGCATTACCAAAGTCCCAAGACAACAGGAAGCTGGGGCAAGACATTAGCGCCTCACACCACAAGCAAGAAAGCTCATTTCTCCATCCTTAAAGAGCCCTATTTACTGATCAATAAGAAAGGCAAACCAGCTTAATTAAAAAATAGAAGGACTCATGCAGTTAACAGAAAGAAAATATAAGTAGGTCCGAATAGTGGGAGCTTTGCTTTCCAGAAAAATACAAGCAAACAGAATCTCCAATTCACCTGTGGAATTGGCAAGGCTCCAAAGCTTTGTGCTGGCCTGGCTGTGGGCAGGCAGGGACCAGAGGGAGTGAAGGCTTCTTGCAGCGCCCTTGGCCACAGCTGCGGAGGCTGCCCCTGTCTCCACCAGGTAACCCAGCTTTTCCACTCCAGGGGCCTAGGCAACAGGAGATCCTCCACATCGTTCAAGCGTCCCAAGTCCAAGGCCTTTGATGGCAGGGTCAGCTGGGGTGGACAGATAGGAAGTAACCCAAGTGCCCATCAACAGGGCGCTGGCGGGAGAAGAGCCCGGCAGTGACCCGCAGGAGGAAGGCCTTCAAGGCTGGATTCAAGACCATCTCCCAGCTGCGTCCCAAGGTGAGCGGAGCAGGTGTGTCCTTCCTGGGAAGGACGGGTCCTGCGTGAACAGGCTGGCTTCTGCGTGCAGAGGCTGTTCACACAAGAGTTAACAGTCTGTGGCTTTCCTGCCCCTAGGGAAGGGAAATGGCCAGGACACAGAGAAGGGACACAGAGACAAATGGAGGCTGTCTCTTCCCTTTCCCTCCCTCCCTCCCTTTCTACCCTCTTTCTGTCTTTCCCTGCAGCATTTTGAGTCAGGCGACAATCACTGACGGAGCAATCAACTAATGGAAAACAAGTAAACTATTGAACCTGTGAATGCATTTGTTAAAAAATAAAAAGGTTCCCAACTTGAAGTGACTTTTTAAATAAAATGACTTTGTCTTTTCTTCGGATCGGTTTCTCACCTGGATATGTTGGAGCAACCTGCTTTCTGATCTGTTTTCTGTAACGAGCATGTATGCCGGTGGAGACACACATCTGTAACTCACAAACACACATAAACAAAAATTCTAAAAAGTCCAAATGGTGCTCTCCGTCGGATGCCAGGAACCTGCTGCCAGGCGGGCGCCAGCCTGCTCCTGGGTATCCGGCTCCCCCACCCCAACCCGCTCACTGTAACACGTGTTTGCCGCCTGATAAAGGTGTGCTGTGTCCCTGCCTCAGCTTTTAATTAATTTTCTGACATGAAAGCTCCCAGTCCCTTTTCCTGTCTCAGAGACCCGCACAGGGCTGGCCTCTGCTCATGCGGGAAGCAGCTGCCTCTGGGCAATGAGTTTCCAAAAAAAAAAGAGGGGGGGCTGAGGTTGACTCACACTTCTCTGTCTTGGGCTTTTTTTTTTTAATTTTTTGCATTTGCTCTGATTTGCATATTAATAGTTTGCATATTAACCGGGACTTCAGAGTGTGGGCGGGCTAATGAATGCAGCAATCGGCTCAATTTTAACTCAATTTGCCTCATCCATATTCCAATGACTTTGGGGATTGGTGTTCAGTGTTCATTGAAATTATCCCAGCCAGACCCAGTGTGGGCTGCCCTACCATTAATCCAATTAATTAGCCCCGTGGATGTGGCCGCCTGGGCTAGGGCCCTTTGTTCAGCGCTGGGGGCTAATGACAGCCCCAGGCTGATGGGATAATGAGGGGAGATAAGGAGGGTTTGACCCCCAGCCTGGGTCCTGGGTGGCTTCAGGGAGTAGGGAGAGGAGGGTGGCATTTTTTTGGAGGGACCTGGGTCATGGGGAGACAGCTGCTAGCCTTCAACACTTGCTCTGTCATTCAATCCCTCGCAGGCCTTGGTATGACGGGTCTGCCATCTCCCCTGAGCCCCTTCTCCACACCCTCTCCTCCCTCCTGGCGCCCAGCGAGGCTGAGCTGTACTGGCTCTGAGCCCTCCAGCCCCCAGGTAGGTGCTGCCACTGAGAGGCACCTGTGAGAGAGGCCCAGGGAGGAGGGTGGGACCGGTGTTAATCCTGGGCTTCCTCTGTGCTGGCCCGTAGGCCTGCTGGGTCTCCTCAGCAAAGGTCACAGCCCTGCCACACAGCCCTCCTGCAAAGCTGCTCTCCCTCAAGTTCAGAGCGAGTATCCGAGTATCCGTGCCCCCTTAGGCCTAGGGGTGGTAGAGCCTCTTTCTCCTGCAAGCCTTAGGGTGGCTCGCAACCTCCCTGCTTAATTTTAGCTCTCTTTGAAGCCATCCGAGCTCCTTTGAATACGCCATCTGTCCCCTGTTGGGACCTTGACTAATACACCCCCTTACTTCTCTCTGAACGCTTTTTTCTTTTTCTGTAACTCAGTGTGAGGACTGAACAATATGCCATGGTTAAGAAGTACTCGGCTCAAATCCTGGCGCACTTTATTAAGAGTTCAATAAGTGTTGGGCATGGCCATGTCTGCAGATAGGCTGCTTCCCGGTCAGATAAAGTGTCCCTTAAATTAATCCCATGAAATAACAGCCCATGAGATGCTTTCTGATAAAAGAGATTCTCAGGTAATAAATGTCTAAGGACCCAGAAAATCCCCTTCTTAGAGATTCATAATATGCGTGATTATAATAAAAGCTATAAGAAGTCCTGTAGGGAGCAGAAGCTTGGCTTTCATGTACATGCAAATATTCCTGGGATATGCCATCTCCCCTAGGTGTTTCCCACTTTACACATGAGGGAACTGAGGCACCAAGAGGTTGCTGCGGTGTTCAAAGCCCACCTCGGGGACTGAGCCTGCATGCATGCGGGGATGGGGCGATGCGGGTGGAGAGGCGGGCTGAGACCTCACAGAAGGAAGCAGAGTGGCAAGCAGGTCAAAGCGCTGCCCGGGTTCCCCAGCAGCCAGGAGCCCTAAGCAAGCTGCTGCGCTTCTCCGAACCTTAGTTTCCTCATCAGAGTTCCCACCAGGTCCATGCATGGGAGGATTCCGAACAATAAACTAGTTCAGTACCAAGTGTGTAAACGATTCCTGCACCACACCTGTCCACGGATCTGCACGAGCACTGTGATTCCCGGGAGAGAAAGAAAAAACCAATTCTGTCTTCATCAGACCCCCCTGATTTACTTAAAATTCTACTGCTAAGAATTGATCTTAAAAAAATATACAGACAAATATGCACAAATAGATGCATAACTATGTTCTTTTAAAACTCAGGTATTAGTTTTTAAAAAAAAGCAAAAACATAAGAGAAGCGGGCTGAAGCACTGGCTCGGTGGTGCCCGGCATGCGCAAGAACACGGGTTCAAACCCCAGCACCCACGTACACAACTAAATGACAGAGCAACGAAAGCCACGTGAAAAACTCAATAAAAATTGATCCTCTCTCTCTCTCTCTGTCCTCCTTCACTGTCCTTCTTTCTGTTAAAAAAATAAATAAATAAACATAAGAGAAACAACCTATGTGTCCCACAAAAGGGGATGATGATGTAAAAGGCAGGACTTCCATGCATTTGTTTGAGATCAGGAAAAAAATCATTTCAAAAATCTCTGTATTTCGCATTAAAAACCCTAGAATTCTGATTTTATTAAAACCAAATTTTATATACAAATTAATCAAGTAGATATTTTAAAATGAAGCAATTTCTTGATGATGGAGTACTAGAGAGACAGGGGTCCTGCTTTTCAGTCCCCTCCTCACTCGGATCTTTGAAGCACACCCCCAGACCAGTGAGGCTCAAGGGACAATGTGAAGATTAACTTTGTAGGGGCCAGCGTTTTCCTCTAAGCACATCACGTGGGTAGGACACTGTACATGAGACCACCTAGATTTTCCAAGAAGCTGCCACGAGTGAGTGCGTGATTTGGAAATCCATTGCACAGAGGGGAACCAACGTCTTTTTGCCAAGATCTCACAGGTAGAAAGAGGAAGGATCTGCAGGGAAGGAACTCCCAGTGAAGAAACAGCAGGAAAAAAGAGTGCTCACAATTCCAATTCCCTGGTGCTACTCCACCATTGTTATGTAAGATGTCATTTTTGGGGGTGCGGAATCTGGGTGAAGGACACACAGTAACTGCCTCTGTTTCTTGAAAATTTTGAGTCTGAATTTATTTCAAAGCAAAATAAAAATTTAAATAGTACGTAGAGTGAAATCTCATTTATGTGCGTGTGTGTTTAAAAACCACTTTAAAACGATATAAAGGTTGAACATCCCTAATCCAAAGATCCGTAATCCGAAACTGTTCCAAATCTGAAACTTTTCAAGCACACAGGTGCCACAAGAGGTAGGTTCCACGTCACAGGACGGGTTGCAGTCAGAATGCAGGTACGTTTAAAACACTGCGTGAAATCACCTTCAGGCTCTGTGCATAAGAGACTTAAATGAATTCTGAGCTTGGACCTGAGCCCCATCTCCAAGGTATCTCATTACGTATATGTAGGCATTCCAAAATCAAAAAGCAATCCAAAATCCAAAATGCTTCTGAGATCAAGCATTTCCAATCAAGGAGGCGCAATCCGTGATAACATTTTAACAATACCTATCTTTGTCTCTAGGTCAAAGTTTCCAAGTGACTTTTTCTGTTTTATACATTTAATTTTTTCTCAATGACTATAAATGATCATCTACATTTTTTTAAAGAGAGCGAGAAAGAGTCACATCAGTTTTGTTTAGTTTTTCATGTGGCTTTTGTTCTCTGACACTTTGGGGTGTATGTGGTGCTAGGGTTCAAACCCGTGTCCTTGTGCATGGCAGGCAAATGGCATAACCCCTGAGCCACTGTTCCAGCCCTACAGAATCAGTTTTGTTTTTAAAGTTCAAAAACAGAATCACCTAGGACCAGTAAAATTACCTCCCCTGGATCCTGCCCTAGCTTCTGTGGGTTTTCCCAAAACTCTCCCTGGAGTTTCACAAGGGCAGATGCCACATCATGCCCTGTCCCTCTCCAACCCCTCAACCTGCCATTGAAGAGACCCCCAGCTCCTGGCCCTTCTGCCCAGACCAGGCGGGGTACTCACATGCACTTACACATTACCGCGGCAGGATGGATCGCCTCGACAAAAATGTAATGTTTTGTGACAAAGCCCAAATATGCATTTCATTCTCAAGGACCAGACTCAAGGAACTCGCTGGAAATATTAAATTAAGCAGTGTAACAGCTGAGAATAATTGGGTTTTCTGCCCTGTTGCCTGCGATTTCTGAGCTGTTTGAGGCAGCTGGGCGGTTCAGTTTGATGGAAGGGTGGGAGAGGCTGACGGAGTTTGGAGGCTGGGTGTGGTTCAGCTGACGTGGACATGGGTCAGGCCCCTGGCACCAAGCCTCTGAGTCTTGCATTTCCCAGCTCAGAATGACTGTGGACACCGTGTGTTTTGGTGCCTTGCTGTGCCCATTTCATGGATGGGAAACTGAGTCCTTAGATGTCTTAGCAGGTTAGCGGCAGATCTGAGACTCAACGGCTATCACTGAAGAACGTTTAGCTGCCTCTGTGTTACACCCTGAAGCCACAGAGTTTCGAGCCATTTTGCTTGTAATGTGACCCAAGGACACAGGTTCCAGGGCCACAGACATACAAGAAGGAAAAGATGTCCATGCAAGTTTCTGTTGCTCTGAGCCTCAGTTTCTCTTAATAAAATGGGGTCCAGTGTGCTTACATTTGACAGAATGCTATGAGATTTTTTTCCCCATTTTTTTGGTACCAGGGTTGCTTAACCCCTGAGCTACATCTCCAGTCCTTTTGTTGTTCATTTTAAGACCGGGTCTAACTAAGTTGCTTTGGGTCTTGCTAAGTTGCTGAGGCTGACCTCGAACTTGTGATCCTCCTGCCTCAGCCTCCCCGGTTGCTGAGGTCACAGTGTCATGAGATTTTGACAGAACTGACATGCACCATTCAATGAGGATGTTCACATTTTAATGAAGTGTGATTCACCCGGTGCGAGGTGAGACCTCCAGCTCTGAGGGATGATCCTGTGGGGGACATGAGCTTATGATATTTTGAATGGCTGAGCCAGAGCTCAGCACACATCAGTTACTCTATTAACATTCTTTTGCCTTTGCTTCCCCATTACTCCTTCCAGGACCTGGCCATGTCCACGTTTCTAACTCAACTAGAGAGAAGACCGGGGAGGGAGCTCTTGGCTGGCGCATCAGTTCTGTCCCGGGGGAGGCGTAAACTCCAAGTTCAACCTCGTGTGCTCTCGGTCCCCACCCGAAATGACCAGGCCAGCTTTGCGGAGGGGGTGAGTCATGGCTGACGAGCTCTGCAGGGCTCCGCAGCTGCACACCCCCCCTCAGCGGGGGAAATAGTTCTGCATTTGCACATTTTCCAGCAGTTGGTCCAAAAGTTCATGCCCAGTTAGCCTCAGCCCTCCCCCATGTCAGGGGAGTTTCTTTTTTAAATCCAACCTCAAGAAAACAGTCCTGGGCACTCAGACAACAGGCTCCCTCTGTCCCCGGGCCACCTCTGACATCTCCTCCTATTGTCAGTTGCGCGAAAGCTGAGTGAGCCTTTTCCTGGCTGTGTGTCCTCAGGCCAGACAACTTCCCTCTCTGAGCCTCGGTTTCATCATCTATAAACTACATAGGAGTCTTTCTCTGTGGACCAGGGGTCTTGCTGATGTGGGGTCCGATCCACCATATTCGATCGTGGTCCTGTCACTTCCTAGCTCTCCATGCTCCAAGCTGCGGGGTCAACCATTGTGTCTACTTCACAGCCCTGTTCTGAGGATTCAGCAAAATAAAAACCTGGGTAAGTCTTTAGGTCAGGGCTGGGCACAAGGCAAGAACTTGGCAAATGTAATTATCATTTGCAAACGTGCAGAAAATTCATCTCCTATCTGGTAGATTATTGCGCGCGGGGGATGATTGACAGCTACCCCCAATTCCTGCTTCTAGCGGAAGCAGCTTTTTAAAGGTGTCAGTTGGGGTGGTGATGATGACTGTGACGGTGGTGACTGTGATGGTGATGATGGTGATGACATTAATTTACCCCAAATGATTGGAGATTTATGTGCCAGGCCAGGGAATTCATTTCTTGTTGCTACCACATTTAATTCCCATAGCAGCTGTGGGAGATTGAATCGGTGGAGAATGGGACGATTCCCCGTTTTACCAAAGTGGGCATGCCAGGCTTAAGTGACATGCTTGAGGTCACACAGTGGGGACCTGGGCCAGACAAGGGCACTTAACCCTGCACCGTGGACAGTCACAACATCCGGCTGGCAAGCACCACGTGGTAACTTCCTGCTCACGACCTGATGGTCAGTGGAGGGGGAACTTGACCTGGCTCAGCTCCAAGTGCACGTGGCATGGCTCCTGTCCTCCAAGTGTGCGACCATCTCAGGGGCCACTGCGAACCACATGGCCCATCCCAGAGTTAAGAGGCAGCAGAGGGAGGCTCCCCACCCTGCGTCCCTGGCAAAGTTTCTCTGGCACAGGGGGGTCAGGAGCTGGGACCAATAACGCAGCATTCCACAGCGGATGGGGCTGAGGCTGTGCAGTCGGTGCCCAGCAATCCTAACCGCTACCTCATAGGGCCCACTCCTGTCTCAGCACTGAGAAAACACGGCAAAGTGCTGACCTCTTTCAATAGCCCTAGCCGGACCAGTGCAAGTCAACCATAAGACCTTTTGACACCCTTGAAAAGAGGAGAAATGCCCAAGAACGGCTGGTGCATCTGCTTTCAGGAAGTCTAGGGAAGCAGCACCACCCATGCACCCCCTATCCTTCCACCCGTCCATCCGTCCATCCGTCCATCCACCTACCCTTCCATCTGCCTAACCTTCCACCCATCCATCCATCCACCCACCTTCTGTCCAACCACCCGACCATCCACCTACCCTTCCATCCATTTACCCCTCCACTCATCCTATTCTTCCACCCATCCATCCTTCCACCCATCCATCCATCCACCAGTCCATCCATCCTCCTGTCCTTCCATCCACCCATCCACCCATCCACCCATCCATCTACCTATCCTTCCATTCACCTACCCTTCCATCCATTTACCCTTCCACTCATCCTATCCTTCTTCCACCCATCCATCCATCCACCAGTCCATCCTCCTGTCCTTCCATCCACCCATCCATCCATCCATCTACCTATCCTTCCATTCACCTACCCTTCCACTCATCCTATCCTTCCACCCATCCATCCATCCACCAGTCCATCCTCCTGTCCTTTCATCCACCCATCCACTCATCCATCCATCCACCATCCATCTACCTATCCTTCCATTCACCTACCCTTCCATCCATCCTATCCTTCCACCCATCCATCCATCCATCTGTCCATCCACCTACCCTTCCAGCCGCCTAACCTTCCACCCATCCATAAATCCACCTACCCTTCTGTCCAACCACCCAACCATCCACCTACTCTTCAATCCATTTACCCTTCCACTCATCCTATCCTTCCACCCATCCATCCTTCCACCCATCCATCCATCCACCAGTCCATCCATCAAACCATCCATCCACCTACCCTTCCACCCATCTATCCTTCCACCCATACACCCATCCATCCATCCACCTATCCTTCCATTCACCTACCCTTCCATCCATCCATCCTCCCATCCATCCATCCACCTATCCTTCCACCCATCCATCCACCTACCCTTCAATTCATTTACCCTTCCACTCATCCTATCCTTCTGCCCATCCATCCTTCCACCCATCCATCCATCCACCAGTCCATCCTCCTGTCCTTCCATTCACTCATCCACCCATCCACCCATCCATCCATCCACCCTTCCATCCACCTACCCTTCCATCCGCCTACCCTTCCATCCATCCATCCTTCCACCCATCCCTCCTTCCTTGCTTTCATCCATCCATCCATTCACCCGTTCATCCACCTATCCACCCATCCAGTAAATATCTGTTGCAGCTCCTATTATGTGCCAGTCATTGTAGTGCAAACCCAGACCAGGTTTCTGCCCTTAAACTGCCTACAGTTTACCAGAAGCAGACTCTAATTAATCATACAAATAAGAAGAAAATCCTAATGGAGATGAATGGCTTGGAGGAGCGGAAGGGGAGTGGTGGCAGTTCATAAAGGCGGATGACCTACATGCAGGTGGGGAGTGTCGTCCGTGGAAGACTCAGAAGGGCGGCTAGCAGGAAGTGGGCAAGAGAAGGCAGGAGCCTCCACAGCGGTGAAGGAAGGAATAGTGCTTCTTCCAAGGGCCAACCGAAGGCGGCCAGCGCTCAGCGCAGGAGCCGGCTGCAGCTGCGGTGGTGCTGAGGCTCCAGGCCCAGGCCTGACAGGTAGGGTCTTAGGCTGGGGGAGGATGAGAGTCTGTTTGGTATGGACAGGAAAGGTCCACAGTGATGAGGAAGTCCAGGATTTGAGGCTAGGGTTGGGGAGGCAATTGGAGTCCCCACAGCTTTGGAGACATCACTTTGGGAGTCCCAAGCCTGTGGCAGGAAAAGCAACTTGGGGGGTCCACTTGGCCACAACATCTGCCACCCAGCTCTGGGGCCACAACCTCCCCACGGGGCCAGCCACTGTCAGCTGACATTTGCACCCCATGGCACAGCCCAGCCCAAAGAGTTTAAGTCTGGAATGAGGGGCGTATGCTGACTCCTGCTCCTCACTCTTCAACACGTGATGAGGAACAAGTTACTTAACCTTTCTGAGCCCCAGTGTCCCCCAGTGCTAATGCTGGGAGGAGAAGAACCTCCCTCCTTCCCGCCTGCCCCAATGCCTCTTCTTCAGCTCTCCCCAGGAAGAAGGAAGGAAACTCTGTTCCCTGGGGCTGAGCTCTGCCTCGTGGACTGAGCCCCATTCTGTGAGTCACATTTTGTAGACACTGGAACATTGCGTGAGAAAATGCTGGGCAACACTGTGAGCTCTGTAGCCCTCTCTGTTCCTTTACTAACTCTCTGTGGCTGGACGGTCCATCTGAACTGAAGCCTGCTCTGCTCACCTGACCACTGTGGCCAATGCCAGGAGTCTCAAGGAAGCTCACACGCTTCCCAACTCAGAGGTGGGCTCTGCAGGGCTGGGGATGTGGTGCACTGGTAGGTTGCTTGCCTGGTGCGCAGGAGTGAGGTCCTGGGTTTGGAAAAGAAAAAAAAAAAAAAAAAGAGGAAGGGTGAGAGAGGAGATCCATCCTGTGATTCAGATGATTATAGGTGGCATCTTAACGTGCTATTTATGCAAAGAACCTACTATGTGCCACATTTGCGCCCCATGCTGGCACCTGAGATGTCCACAGGAGGCGGGGTGGGCAGGTAAGGCGAGGTTGCAGACTGGCGTGGAATCAGCCTTTCTGGGAACAGGAGGGGAGGCAACAGCTCTCCAGGGAAGGGAGCTCCAAAAGGGCCATGAGCCTTCCTGAGAGCTTGCTGGGTTAAGGGCTTCGTGAACATTGCGTAGGAACAGAGTGGTGGGCTGCGAAAACTCCCGGGAGTGAGACCCCCTCTGATCTTCTCTCTGGCTGTGTCCCCTGGACCCCAGCACAGCCTACTGAGCAGACAGGGCCACTTTGAACCACCCTGATCATTTCGTGGGGACCTTGCTCTGTAGTTTTCAGGAACCAGTGGGTAAACAGTTCAGGCTGCACGCGCTTCCTCCTTAAGACCCAAAACCCGCTCTTGGATCCCCTGGGCCCTAGGGAGTCCTCGACACTTGGTCTGGGACAGTCTACTGCCCGGGACACTGTTGCACAAAGGAGGAAGAGATGAACTGGGTCAGGAATTTGGGACCTCGTTTCTAGCCCCTGTCCTGCTGCTGGTCACGGTGTGACTTCTCCGGGTCTGACCTGACCTGTTTGTGTGGTGCATGGATTCTTTCCAAAGATCTCTGCTGCTCCGCCGAGGGTGGCTTTCTTGTCTGAGTCTCATTTTCCATCACCTCTCTTCTCACTGAGCAGACAGCTGCTCCGGAGACGTCAGGAAGCCCCAACTTGGGGTTCAGTTTAAAAATGAAAAGGTCCCACTTCCAAAACCAACCAGGAGGAACCAGAAATGGAGTTCTGTCTAAGCTGGGGCTCTGGTTTCAGTTGCCCTCAAATCGCCCCCAAAACACGATTCATTCATTCATTCACTCACTCATTCATCCATCGCGCACGGAACGCCCCCTGCAGGCTGGAGACGGCATAACAGCGCATCCTTCCCCGCTCCTAAGCTCTCCTAACTCAGAGGGAAATTTCCACCCCCTCTTCCTTTTATTATATATTCCTTTATTTATTATGTGTTGGTTCTCAAAGCCCAAAGCCTCTCAGTTTAGCAGATGTGCCTGTGACTTCCCCAAACACGCTCGTGTGTGGCATTGACAGAAATAGTTTATGATCAATTCCAAGGGCCCCACTGATCTTTTTTTAATAAGATGCTGCTGTATCTCCACGGCAAAGTACACCATTGTGATTCCACGAAGCGCTTGCTGTGAAATCGAGACACCGCCTCGCTTCCTCCGCACTTGAAGACCCTGCGATTTTCCAGGCGTGTCCACTGGTGGCTTCAAACCCTGTGTGACCTGCTGCGGGAGGAAGATTCATTTATTTATTTTTCTCTAGGGGGCCCGTGCTCAGGCCTACAGGGAGTGAGGTTTTTCTCTCCAGGTGCGGTCAGAGCACCAGCAGGACCAGAATCTCTGGGGTGAGCCCAGGAGTCTGCATTCACACAAGCACCTTCTACCATTTGAAACGGAGGAAAGAGAAGGGCAAAGGAATAATCTTTAAAATCCCACATTCTAGTCAATTAGCTTCAGATTTGGGAAATACAATGTTTTTGGCAAAGGAAACTGGACCATGTTTTTAAAACCTTTGCCAAATTGCTTGGTACCTACTAAGAGGGATTTATAATGTCTCTCATCCCTTTTCTATCTTTACTTGACCAACCAGAAAGCACTCCCTTCCTAAATTATATAATTCCCAAACATGCCATTACTCCCAGCCCTTCTTCCCGCTAACCTATTTACCGGGAAGGTCTTCCTCTAGTAGGTTTGCCTATCACCAAACTTACATATCCCTCAAAACCCAACGAGAACCTCCCCCTCCTTTAATGACTTTCTCCGGTTCCTGCTTCTGAGGTTGAACAATCCATATGGCTGCAGCCATCTCAGTTCTCAATCACCAGCAGCCCTGAGCGTGGGAACTCTACTTGGCTCTTGAAACTGTATCAGTGTCTGAGAGCATGCCATGTCTGTTGGTGAGCAGTTCCCCCGTGGCCCTCCAGAGCAGACCCAGGACCTCATCCCCAAGGCAGAACAGGCTCTCAAGTCGCGTTGCGGGAACTCAGAATAGTTCATGTCCCTGTTTGACCAGATTGGATAAGGCAGAAAAAATGAGACCACTGGACTGTGGGACAGAAGCTACACAGCCAGGAAAGGAAGGGCCCCGCAAGGTAGGGCCAAGTCCTCCGTTGACAGCCTTTCCTTCTCCTCTGTGCCCCACCTGTCAGGAGCAGAGCTGGGGCCCAGCTGGGGTGGGTAACCTTGAACTCTGACCTTGGTGCAAGGTCAGATCCCTTCTCACCGGCCAAGGACAGCTGCCCTTTCTCTCAATCACACAGACCAAGGGGGCCATAGGCAGGAAGGCACCTCCAGGTCCCCTAGGCTACCTTGTGTCATTTGCTGCTTTAGATCAACTTTCAGGCCTTTCAAAAAATCCAGGGGGATCTACCTCTGGTTCCTCCACATGCCACAGTGCATGAGAAGGTCCAACTTCTAATCCCGGCTCTGCTGCTTAATGGCTGTGTGGCTTTGGGAAAGTCACCCAACCTCTCTGAGCCACAGTTTCCTTACTGTAAAATGAGAATCACGAAGCTTTCACATGACGGCTGTGTCTCAGAGCAGGGAATACTCTGACAGTTTTGTCTTCCCTTTCTTTCTATTTACTTATATTTTATTAGTATATATTGTTACTGCTGTCATTTTCCTGGTCTTGGGGTCCCTGTACTATTGAGCTTTCTAAATTCCATCTCTGATTATGAGAACTCCCGCTAAGCTGTTCCTCTTTCTTGGCTTTATATATTTTCTCAAGTGAGATCTCTGCTAAAATCCATTTCCCTGCCAATCTCCAATTTGACGCATCATCCCCATCACGCTATACCATGTTTGGCAACATAATGCGATGTGACTCGGGCTGCCGGTGACGGATGGGGGACCTGTCAGCAGATGGAACGGCACCCAATTTTCTAAAGAGCATTGTTACAGAAACAAACAGGATGGCCTTTTAACTTGTATTGATTTATTTTGAAGAATGAGCCCCTCTCCTACTTTTACAAGTGCTGTAATTAGTGGTAGAATTACCTTTCTGGACTGAGGGCTCCTTAACCCAGCAGCCAGGCAGTGAGGGGACAGGAGAGATGCAGAGAAATGCAGGCAGGGGACAGCCACCCTGGACACCAGCAGGCCAGAATTAGCTCAGG
>PVKS010033679.1:0-21522 GCA_004027875.1 Aplodontia rufa | reverse complement strand
AAAAAAAAGCAAAAAAAAAAAAAACCACAAATGCATTTGTAAGTATACTAAATAAGAGAGATTTAGGTGCTTTAGTTGAATGGCATATGACAGTGAACAGAAACTTTTTGAAATCCGACTACTTGTTGTATAAAAAGTCAAAGAAAAAATGAGAGTAAAAGGAATAAGAAATGTGTGTCATGTGAACTATAGCTTAGTAGTAGAGATAAGCTTACTGGTACAACACTTACCCAGCACGCACAAGGCCCTGGCTTCAATTTCCAGAGTGGCAAAAAGAAAAAAATTCTGAAAAATAAAAAAAAAAATTAAAGAGAAAGAGAGAGAAGGATAGTGAGAGAGAGAAAGACAGAATCAATTTTATTTAGTTTTTCATGCGACCTTCACTGCTTGGACACTTCGTTGTGTACGTGGTGCTGTGATTGGAACCCGGGTCCTTGCCCATACCGGGCAAGTGCTGTAACTGCTGAGCCACTGCTCCAGCCCCAGAAAAATAAATCTTAAAGTAAATAAATACATGTGTGTGTGTGTGTGTGTGTGTGTATGTATGTATGTATATATTTAATTAGTATGTGACAATAAAAGGTTCAGTTTACCAAGGAGACCTAACAGTTTTAAATTTATATACACTTAATAACATCATCTCAAAATACATAAAACCTAAAATTTATGTCTATCACTAGAGATAGACAAATCCAAAACCATAGTGAGATATTTTAACAAAAATTTCTCAAGGAGCTGGCCTTCGCTGCTCCAACACTCAGTTGTGTACATTGTGCTGGGGTTTGAACTCGGGTCCTCATGCTCGCCAGGCAAGCACCAAAACCATCGAGCCACCACTCCAACCCAAGACTACACATTTTCAAGCATACATGAATATTTACTAAAGAGACCAGGCCTAGTTAAAATAATATTAAACATTATTTCTGGCAACAATAAGTAACACGGCAATTGATAGTAAAAGAATAATTAGGAAATCTCCATATATTTGAAAATGAAAAAAGCGCTTTTCCAAACAATCCAGTGAACAAAAAGGAAATGACAATTGAAAAATTAGAAAATATTTACAACAGGATAATAACAAAAATATTATATTATGTATCAAAACTTATGCTTTATGACTGGAGCAGTGGCTCAGCGGAAGAGTACTTGCCTGGTATGCATGAGTACCTGGGTTTGAACCCCAGCACCATACACACAACTAAGTGTTGGAGAAACAAAAACAAGATGAAAAAATAAATAAAATTGATTCTCTCTCTCTCTCTCTCTCTCTCTCTCCTCCTCCTCTTTCTTTAACAAAATAAATAACTTGTGCTTCTCCTCTAAGTAGCCAGCAGCTTTGAGACCACCACCTCTATAGTCTCAAAGGAAAAAAAGGCAGAAAATTAATGAGAAACTATTCATTTCAGATATTACAAAAAGAGAAACACCAAAAAGTAGATCAAAGAAACTAGCAGGCAGTATAAATTAATTAACATAAAACAAACGTGAGATACATGGGACAGAGCTAACACAAAACAAAAAAGACAAAAGTTGCTTCTTTGAAATGACTAACAAAGCTGAAAACCTCTGGCAAAGTGGGAGAGAAATGGAGAGAAAAAGAAGGAAAAAGAGAGAACAAAAATAACCAAGAAAGGGGCTGGAGCAGTGGTGGCTCAGTGGTTACAGCTCTTGCCTGGCTTGTGTGAAGACCTGGGTTCAAACCCCAGCACCACATACACAGCTAAGTGTTGGATAAACAAGGTCTGATAAAAAAAACAAAAACTCATTTTCCCCTCCTCTCTCCCCCCACCTACCGTAAAAAAAAAAAAACTGCTGAGTAGATAGACTATGAACAAATATGGGGACACTAAATATGGAACAGATGTCAATCACAATCAAAATCTTAACATATATTTTTCTGCAGTTTTCCAAGTGATTCTAAAACTTGTGGAGAACTGGATGTGGTGGTGCAGCCCTGTAATCCCAGCTACTCAGGAGGCTGAGTCTCAACAACTTAGAGAGACTCGGACTCAAAATAAATTGAAAAAGCTGGAGATGTCAATCAGAGGTAGAGCACCTCTGGGTTCAATGCCCAGTCCTGCAAAAAAAAATAAAATAAACAACAAAAGAATTTTTAGATAAGTATAAAAGACCAAGACACTTTTAAGAAAGAAAAAGAAAGACCTATTCTACCCAATATTTTTATAATTACTATTATTATTATTATTATTATTATTATTATGCAAAAGAAATGCGGACAGTTTAGTATTGACCCAATGCTGGAAAAATACAGTGAAACAGAATGAAGTGTCCAGGAAGGACATAAATATTTGCCATCTAGAAGAAATGACACTGCAAAGCAGAGGTGAAATTACATTCTTCTTAACGAATGGCACTTAGATATCATAAGCACTAATAATTAAATTGAATCCCTACTTCACACCGCACACTAAATTCCAGGTGGATTGAAAACCTGTATAGAAAAGACAAAGTTAGAAAACTTTCAAGAGAATATTTCCATGACCTTCATGGGAGAGAAAACTTCTTAAAGAAAATTCAAAAAGCATTAGCCACAGGCGAGGAAAGTCATAAACAGAGTAAAATTAAAGCCATGATGGGACATTTCCAAAATGTGTAACTGACGAGTAGACTAACAGAGAATATATAAAGAACTCCTACAAATCAATACAAAACCCAACATAACCTAAAAGTCTAAAGATGACCAAAAATTTTTTGCTCACCTCTCATTGAAATATGGAACCTAATTCCCCTTCCCTTAAATCTGAGCTGGCCTAGAGACTTGGTTAACCACTAGAACATATCTGAGACGGTCAAGACCAGATCAGCAGAAGCCCCTGCAGCTTCTGCTCAGGTCTCCTGTCAGGTTTTCTCTAAGGACCAGCTGCTGTGAGATCATCATGCCATGAGAAAGTCATTCTCCATTATTCCCAGCTCCTAGACCTCATACTGTGTGATCTATTCTTGCAACGGAACACTGTGCAGCCATGAAAAGGAATATGCTAGAACTACAGAAAACATGCATGATATTCACAAATACAATACTGAACAAAAGAAGATAAAAATAAAACAAAGCAAAACATAACACTCTAGGCAGTAGGTTTTCATTTCAGTGAAGTTAAATAATAGCTGGAACAGTTTAGAATTACATTTGGATGGTAAAACTAGTTTTAAAAAAGTGTTCGTGAAGCCAGATGGGTTCCATGTAAGATAGAAAGAAAGGATTTGGATTGGAAAGGAATTCTGACAAGATCTGGGGGATAATAATAATGTGCTTTCTTTTTCTTTTTTTTTTTAAACCCAAAGTGATGATTATATGGTTGTCTAATTTATTCATTCATAAAATGGCATTTGGTATTTGTTTTATGCACTTTCTGGTAAACAGCTTCAGTTCACAAGTTTAAGAACAAAACCAGCTCATGGCTGCACCTGTGTGCACATGATCTGACCTCTCTCTCCTGCTGCGGTGGGTAAACTAGGAACATGCCCCTGGAAAGTTAAGCTCTCCACCGGACCAGACAACCTAGTTCTGGCAACTCTTAGGACTCCGACATTAACAAATTCATCTCTCTGCTGGATCTGAAATCCTATCTCCCTTCAGATGCTCCCCCTCTCTCCGTCTCTTTAAAGCAAATGCTGGCCGGGCTTGGTGGCACATAACTATCTATACTCCCAGCAACTCCAGGTTGCTAAATCCAATGGTCACCCCTCAATCCCCTTGTCCTGCTGGCTGCATTTGGTGCAGCTGACCATCCCTTCCTCTTATAAACTCTTGGATTTAGGGAGCCCCTCCCATCCTTCCTGGCTTCTTCTGCCCAGTCCCCTTCACTCTTCCTACCCTCCCACCCCCACCACACACGCACCTTTTCTCAGTCACTCTCTGGATGATCTCCAGTTCCACACTTCAAGATACCATCTTCATGAGCCTCCAATCTTGATTTCCAGCCTTACCTTCCATAAATTCCTTATTTATCCAATACTCATCTCTAAATTCACGGTCCAAAAGGCAGCTTCTCCTCTTCCCACCCCAAACCTGCTTCTCCTGCAGCCTGCCCCATCTCAGAAGCTTAAGTCAAAAACCCTAGCGACCTCCCTGTCCCTCAAACCCCAGCTCCAATACTCTAGCTACTATGCAGACCCAGAACCCACCCCATTCTCACCCCTCCACTATCAACAGGGTCTCTGCTCCCTCGGTGGCAATTATCCCACACAGATCTTGGAGTTCCACCCTTGTCTCTCACAGTCTTTCCTCAACAACAGCACCCAGTGACACTCACTCACAAGGTGTGTCACATCCTTAGCTCTGCTGAGAACCTTCAGCTTCCCACCTCATGAGGAGGAAAAGTCCACATCCTCCCAAGTTTTCCACTCCGGTCTCATCCCCCATCCCCCTCCCTGCTCGGCCACCAGCACCCTGGCCTGTTTATTTGTACCGCTTGACATGCCTTTTGCACACTTCTGAGAAGGCTCACCCCCAGACGGACACCTGGATCTTCACGTTTTTATATTTGTTTGTTTATTTACTTATTTATTCTTTGTGGCAAGAGGATTGAACTCAGGGGTGCTCTATCACTGAGTTACATCCCCAGCCTTTTTGTGGGGGAGGGGGGGACACGGACTTACTAATTTGCTGAGACTGGTCTCGAACTTGTGATCCTCCTGCCTCAGCCTCCTGAGTCGCTGGGATCACAGGTGTGCACCAATGCTCACGTTTTTATTCACAAGCACTTTTCAGGAAAATTTTCCCAGACCACGCCACTTAAAGTTACTTTAAAATCTCTCTTTTCCGTGGATTCTAGCCCAATTCCCTGCATTGTTTTCTCCTGACATTCTATGCTTCTTTTTTAACCTATTTATCAGTTTCCTCGAACTTTAAGCTCCAAGCAGACTTATTCCTACGCTCAGTGCCTGGAATACTGCTTTGCATGTGGGAGTAAAGATGACTTGCATACGTTGCATAGTAAAGCGGTGGAGGTGAGATTTGCACCTGGTATCTCTGACCACACATGCAGCCAAGTTACCGCTAGGAAACAACGGGACGGGGTCCAAGGGGGTTGAGCGGGCAAGTGCCAGGAAGCCAGGTCCCCAATTACCCGCTACCGTTCTCCAGATTCTGGGCTTTGGGATGCTTTAATTTCCCGAGGAATGGCAGCCATGTGGCTGGAAGCCCGGGACTTGGGGCTGGACAGACTGCGCTCTCTGAGGATTGGACGGCGCCGGGCTTGCCTGGCCCGCTAAAGGGACGAGAGGGCCAGAACTGCTACCGCCAGGGGGAGACAGAGCCCGCTCCGTGCACCTGTGTGCTGGAGGCAGGTTGAGCCTCGGTGCTCACCATGCCAGAAGGAGCCTCCCGCCCTGGGTTCTCTGCTCCCTTGCACAAGACTGACTTAGAGCCGCCACCTGGGACCAGGAAGAGTGTTTGGTCCTGGAGTCTTTGAAGGCTGGAGCGGGAAGAGAGTGGCGAGGGAGATTCTATGGAAGGTCAGCTTGGAAGGAGGGCTGCTGGGAAGAGAAGGAGTTTGAGGCCTGGCTGGGGATGTGGGCTGTTCCCCAAGGTGCCACTGATAGTTTTGTTTGTCAGCATAGCAACAGGATATTTGTCTTTTGGATGGAAGGGGGTGAGGAATGGAAGGAAAGAGCATAAATTTGGGACAATCCAAGATGGTGCCTTGGATTAGGGAAGACATGAAAACAGACGAATAGGTATATTTTGGAGTTGGAATCGATAGGATGTAGAATGGGTTCCTTGCACGTGGGAGAGGGAACAAAGCATTCTCCCTGGGTTCTGGCTTGCCCGCTGGAAACAGGATGTTCCTGAAGGCAACTTGGGGCCATTAAACCTTAGAAACACGAGAGAGAGATTCGATCCAACCTGATCCGATTTCATAGTCACTGGGGGAAACTGTTTACCAGGGAATTTCCAGTGAAATTGCCAATGCAGATCTTGTAATCCTAGGGGCTCACGAGGATGGCAAGTTCCGGGCACATCCAGCCTCCCCTGGGAAACTTTAGGAAACTTCCTGCAACTTAGCAAGACCCTGTCTCAAAATTCTAATAAATAAATAAAATTGAAATTAAAATGCTATGTGTTTGGCGAAGCTGGTCTCTGTATGCTGGGACTGGGACTAGACAAAATGTTCCAGCCAGCTTCAGTCCTGGGAAGAGGTATTTAAGGACACGAATATAAAGTCCTCAGCAAATGAGATTGTCAAGTGTATGTCCTAATGGCAATCCATGCCTGCCTGCCTACCTATCCCCATGCCACTGTGTACTCCCAGGAGGAACCAACCCTTCCTCCTCCTCCATGGGAAGCCTGCTACTGCTGGCCCAGCAGTTATGAGACTCCAACTTCCTGCCAGACCTGTTTGGATTTGCAACCCAGACTCCACCTCCTGCCACCTGCATGGTCATGGGCAAATTTCTGTGCCTCGGTTTCCTCATCTGTAAAATGGGGATAAAATATCTATTTCATATGATTGCAGTGAGGCACTTACCACATTAAATAGGATTCATTATTGATTAGGAAGAACCGCAAACCTGTGGGAGCAGCTGGTCCCTTGGGCCAGCTCCAACTGCAGCCACAGATTGGTTAAAAAAAACTCGTTGGATTTTTTAAGTAACATTTTTATCTCACTTCTCACGCCAGGTGGAGCTATCACACTGGTACCTGAGGCTCTGCAGAGGGGACAGAGTATGCCAACTTGGCATCGTCATGGGACGAGATGCTGGTACCTTGGGAATGGAGGCACCACCTTGGGTCGGGTTTAGCCCCTGTGATGCACTAAAAAATCAGAATCGTGGCAAAAACACCAGTGGCCCTATCACTCCGCTGGGGCGCGACTCGAAAGACCTGATCATCAACATTTTACAGAGCTGGTGACTCCGTTATGCTGCTAGTGTTGCGACTGCCCAGTCAAGGAAGTCAAGCAGTTAACGGAGGGCAAAGCCGGGCTGTGGGCAGAAGGACGAGGGCGCAATTTTAGCGCCCAGGCTGAAGAAGAGGAGCAGGCGCGGAGACTGAGGCCAAGCGGCCCTGAGGTAGGAACAAATCCAGGGCAGATCAGATGGAGTAGATACAGAGGACGGTCGCACAGAAAAGGGTAGAGGCTGGGTGTGCGACCGCGGATATCCAGGGCGCAGATGCGCTGATTTGGCGCTGCCGCGGGGGTCCCTGGTAAGCCCTGGACACTAGGTGGAGTAAGACGTTAAACCCGCATCGTAGAGGCAGCGAGCGAGACTGGGGAACTAGAGTGGCGAGTGCAAACAACTCCTCTTAGGAGGTTGCAAGTGTAAACCGGGGAAGAGGGGCCACAGTGCAGAAGGGAGTTGCGGTGTCTGGGAAGTTTGGTTCGTTTTATTTGCGGGATGAGACTCCTGGAAGTGTTGGGACGTTGTGGGAAGCCTCCTGGAGAAGGGAAGTTTAGAGAAGGAGAGGGCATGGGAGCAGGTCCCTAAGACGGCGAGGATGCCCCAAGTCTTGTGGGGACACCTGACAGTGAGCAGAGGAGGCTTCGTACAACAGGAAAATGAGGGAGCTCCACAGTGACCTCCGGAGACCAGAGTGGAGAGTGCCACTCTCAGAGGTTTAAAGTGAGGGAAGGTCTGGAAGGAAAGGTTGCTAGAGAGGGCGAGAGAGACCAGCACCAGCACACTCAGAAGGCTGCAAAGAGGGCTGAGCCCAGACTGGCCGCGGTCTTTTAAGGCAGTGGCGTGGGATGCTCAGAAAAGAAAGGGACAGAGCGGGGTTAGGGACCCAGCGCCCCTGAAGATGCCCTGGAAGGGAGAGTAGAGGTGGAACAAGGGGCGGAGCTGCAAGGGGCCTACTGGGGACCAGAAAGGGACCCTGAGTCTGGACACCTGGCACTGGAGCCCACCTCCCCTCACACCTGGCCAGCTGTTGCAATAGGAAGAAGATGCAGTGCCAGACACCTCTTTCCTCTTGGAAATCTTCCACTCACTCCCGAAAGAGATTAGGTTCTTCTTCCAGTCTGTCCTCCATAATGACAGAGCCCTCTGAAATCTTCCTACTGCATCACCCAGTTGTCTGCCTGAGTCCAGCTCAGTCTGGCACAGTCTGAGTAGGGGTGGACAGATGAACAAAATAAATAAGTATATGATGCTTAAAAATAATATTTGGGTTTCCCAGAGAGTCCACTAAGCAGAACAGGTTAAAACAGCAAGAATTTTAGAGTCAAATGAAATGGGAAGACAAAGTCTTGATTCCTGCCTGCCTCTGAGCAGGGACCCGTGTCACCCTGCCTGGGTGGACTGAAGCTGCAAGAAAATGTGCAAGAGATAAACGGTCAGTGAACACAGCTCCATTTAAGAATGGGGATTCAGGGCCTGTAATGTGTGCTGTTGGGGTGGGGGCAGTGGGGGTGCCAGCTTTTCTTTTAAAAACATTTGCCTTTTTATTATATTCTGACAGTGAGATGCATGATGACATTGCACATGTGTGTACTACAGCGCTGCTTGGAACAGGAAGCAAGGATGGGGAGGGGCAAAGGGAAGGCCCCAGGCAGGGATTGCCTACCCAGCCTGGGGTAGGCGTCCCAGTGTCCTGGTAGACAAGAAGCAAGAGGAGCAAGAAAAAAACCTGCTTGGCAAGAGCAGGAGGTTCTCACACCTCCTCCTCTTGAGGCCTTCCCCAGTGCTGGTAGGAGGAGATTTCCAAAGAGTAATGAAACATCAAATAAAACTGAACCTCAAAAAGATCAAGTTATCTCCTTCTTTCTTTTCAACTCTTCTGATTACTTCAAGGGGAAAAAAGTGACCCACGTAGTTAATATATTTTAATTACAAAAATTTTAAACATGCAGGAAAGCAAAGATGTAAGAAACACCCTTTCCCCTCGTACATCAGGGACTCAGGACATCCTTTTGCTGGGGGAACTCTATGTAACCAACATAATCATCAGAGAGACAGCTGAAACCCAACCCCTCCCTTCCCATTCCCTTCCTCCTGCTGCCCTGCTGTTCATGTGCAGGAAGGGTTATTGTATTAAGCAGTCTGCATAAGGTCTAATTGACTTTCCTGCACTTTGATATCTGTATATTACAGTTTCAGTGTGCTTTTCACTTTACATAAATTATTACCATGCAGTCCATATCGTGTTGCAACTTGCTCATTCTTGCATCACGTTCTTGTTATTTAGATGCCTTGGCAGATGGAGTTCTTACTCCCTAACTTTGTGCTTTAGAGTATTTGATAATACAGCAATTTCACTGTACACTCACCCATTGCCCTGCCCAGTTGTGTGGTTCCCACTTTTCTAGAATGATCAGCAGCAACACAGGGAAGATCTCAGTACCTGTCCCCATTTGACTCCTTCAAAGGGCTTCTCTACACTTACAAAAGTCTCCATCACAAGGTATGCAAAGGTCTAAGTAGGATTACCAAATTGCTTTCCATACAGTGGGCTGGTTCATCCTCCTACCAGCAGAGAATGCAGTTTCCTGTTTTCAACACAGCCTCACCTGCTTAGTGTATTTTCAGACCTTTTGAGTCTTGCAAATCCTATGTGTGTATTAAAATAAATATATCCTTTTTTAAATTGAGCATTTCCTTATCAATAGGAGTTTGAGATTCTGCATGGATGTTCATGTTCTCTTTTGCAAATTGCCTACTCTTATCCTTCATATATTTTTTCTTCTTCTTCATATATTTTTAATTGAGTTGCTTATCTTTTATAGATTTTGTAGGACTTTGTTATCTATACTAAAATTCAATTATATAGATTGAAAATAACTTCTCTGACCCTGTGTCTTGCCTTTGTGTTTTCTATTTTTATTTTTAAATCAAATACAGAACAGGAAAAAAATTATCCTTCTTTTACCAGTTTTGCTTTTTACTTCTTGTTCTTCCCTACCTCTGGTATCAAAATGCAATTAGCTATATTCTTATTAAGTATCTTATGACTTTTCTTTCCATCTGGAAATTTATCTTTAATCCATCAGAAATTTTCCCTGAAACCACCACTTAGTCTGCATGCCACAAGTTTTCTTTGTAGGGTTCCTGTTATAATTTAGTTTTAAACATTTTCTTTTTTTTTTTTCTGGGCATTTAACCTGGGGCATTTTACCACTGAGCCACATCCTCAGCCTCTTTTTTAACTTTATATTTTGAGACAAGCTCTTCCTTTCTCAGTCTCCTGAGTTGCTGATATTACAGATGTGGGCTGCTGCACCAGCTAGTTTTAAATGTATTCTAATATCCATTATGATTTCTTTCTCAACCCCTATATTATATATAACCATGTTTTTAATTTCCCAGAGGATGGGAATTTTCACTACTTTTATTTTTAGATTTTATTGGCAGTTACATAATATTTATGATTTCAACTCTTTGGGATTTGTTACCACTTATTTGGTTGCCTAGTACATGATGAATTTTTGTGTTTCATGTGGGTTATGTATTATTATTTTTCTGTTTCATACTGATGTTATCCTTAAATTTTTTTTAAAAAAAAAGAGAGAGGGACAATGAGAGAGAGAGAAAGAGAATCAGTTTTATTTAGTTTTTCATGCAGCTTTTGTTGCTCCGACAATTCCTTGTGTACCTGGTCCTGAGTTCGAACCCACATCCTCGTGCATGCCTTGCAAGCACCTTAACCACTGAGCCACCACTCCAGTCCGTAGCCTTAAATTTTTTAATGTGCTCACTTAGCAAAATCTCAAATTAATCAGTATTTCTTCTCCCCACACAATACAAAGACTTGATAAAGCTTTAACTTCAGTCAGCCCTTAATCAATTCGCCTGTTTTCATTGTGTAGCATCGTTAGTTCCACTTCATTTATATGCCTTCTAAATTAGTCCTTGTCCTTTTTATCACTACTCCTACTATTGTTATTGTACACAATCAATGATTGCTTGGACTTGGCCACATATTGACCCGTCTTTTCCCCTCTATGTTCCTCTCTTCTGGATTTAATTGACCTCTTCCTTATATATTATCCTTTCACGCTCTCAGGGAGAATCTGTTAAGTGGCAAATTCTCTTAGTCATTCTTTATTCAAAAATGTTCTTGTTTTGCCCTTACTCCCAAATAATGGATTAGAAAAAAACAAATGTGGACCATTTCTGTGCTTATCCATGGGCACTCTGAAAATACTGTTTCTTTGTGTTCTGTCCTTAACTGTTGCTGTAGCTTCTCGTTTGGTCTCGTTGTTCTTCTTTGTAGTCTGCCTTTCCTCCCCTGTTGTGATTTAAATTTTCATTTGTCTTTCGTATTCTGAACATTAATAACCATTTTCAATGCTGCAGTTTGAGTGTGTCCCACCCAAAGATTCACCTGGCAGAAGCTTGATGCCCAGTGTAGTGTTGAGGTGGTGGAACCTTTAAGAGGCAGAGCCTAGTGGGAGGTGATTAGGGCATGGGGCACAGTATTTAAAAAGGATTAATGCTGGTTTCAAGGGTTCTCTAAGAAGAATGGGTCTCTTGTTTCAGCTCCCCTTGCTTCCTGTCTCTGCATTACCTCTTCCTAACATGCTACCACCATTGAGTGCCATCAGCCATGAGGCCCTCACCAGAGCCAAGCAGAATCCAGCACCATGCTCTTGAACCTCCAGAGTTAAATACATCTCTTTCCTACATATTACTCAGGTATTTTAATATAGTAACACAAAACAGACTAAGACAGTCCAGGTTGGAGGGGTTTTCTATTTTTCCTGATCAAGATCTGAATCTGAGGGCTGGAGCGGTGGCTGGGTGGTTATGGCGCTTGCCTGAGTGAGTATGCGAGCTCAAACCCCAGCACCACATACACACTGAAGTTTCCAAGGAATGAAGGTCACATGAAAAACTAAATAAAAAAATTACTTCTCTCTTTCTCTCTCTCTCTCTCTCTCTCTGCCCTCTTTAAAAAAAAAAAAAAAAAAAAAAAACCTGAATCTGGAAATCTATGTTTTTCAATAGTTCTAAAACTCTTCTTTAAAATCACCTCTTCACAGAGCTGGGGAGATAGTGCAGTGGTCGAGCCGGTCTAGCATGTGTGAAGCCATGGATTCAACCCCCAGTACCAGAAGGAGAACAGAAGAGGGTGGGGGCAGGTGGCCTCTTCACCATTCCTTCCAATTTCTCACCCTAAAATTCTTTTTCTTTTTTTTTTTTAATTTTTTTTATCGAGCAGTTGAGTTATTGCACAATCATACTCAGCCTAAAATTCTGATGCCTATTAGACTCACTTTTTCTACTCACACTTCTTACTGTATTTGATGTCTTTCTTTTTTCCATTATGCTATCTCTCTGCAGAATCCAGTCTTCCTTCAAATGTAGTTAATCTTCTATTTAAACCATCAACTGGAGTTCTCCTCACCGCCCCCCTTTTAAAGAGAGAGAGAGAGTGAAAGCCAACTTTATTTTTTCATCTGGTTTGTTTTCCCTGCACAGTTGTGTATGTGGTGCTGGGGATCAAACCTGGGTCCTTGTGCATGCCAGGCAAGCTCTCTACCACTGAGATACCTCTCAGCCCTGGAGTTCTCTTTTCTAAAATGGCATGGTTTTTTCAGTTCCAGAAGTTCTTTTTAGCTAATTTCCTTTTTTTTTTTTTCTGTTTCTTTTTCATAGTATCTTACTCTTTAATGGTTTCAATGCAATCTCTTTGGTCTTGAGCCAATTAAAAGAAATTTATATTGTAGTGTCATCAGATTGTTCTATTTTCTGATGTTCTTGGATTCTAACCCTCCTGTTTGTGTTATCTGCTGACTTTTTTTTTAAGAGAGAGGGACAGTGAGAGAGAGAGAGAGAAAGAGAGCGAGAAGATCAGTTTTATTAAGTTTTTCATGTGGCTTTTGCTACTCCAACACTTCATTGTGTATGTGGTGCTGGGTTTCGAACCCATGGACCCGCACATACAAGACAAGGGCTGTAACGGCTGAGCCACCACTTCAGCCCTTCTCTGCTGACTTTTGTTCATAGTGGATTACTTCAGGGTAAGTTTTGGTTAAAGCTGACCTTGTTGGTTTTGGAGTTGAGGTGTTTTGATTTTTATTTTTGTTTTGCTAAAGAAATTTCTTTCTGTTTGGGAAGCTGGACTCTGATCATGGGAGCCCAAGAGTTCAGAGCCCTCCTGAGCAATACAGTCAGACTTCATGTCTTAAAAAAAGAAAGCAAGAGAAAAAAAGGAAGGAAGAAATTTCTATCTATTTCCAATTTGTAAGTGCTCTTTTTGTTTTTAATCAGGAAAGTATATTGAATTTTCTCAAATGTATTTTCAGGCCATGTGGAGATGATCATGACCAAATTCTTCTGCAATATCATTTCCTTCATTTTCCCCCTGACATAAAGACTTCAGTTATCACCTTAATTAAAATAAAATGGCTCTACTCTCTACCACCCTTCCTGTGTTTTATTTTTCTCCATAAAAAGTTATCACCATCTGATATAATTAAGGGTTTGTTTGGTTTGGTTTGGTTTTCACTGCTGTGTCCTCGGGGGCTAAAATGTTCCCTAACATTTTACTTAGAATTTTGGTGTCATTGTCACAGGGAGATCGATCTACAGCTTTCTTTTGAGAGGGATTAGCTTTGTTGAATCAGTTTTTTGGTTTGTTGTTGTTGTTTTGCTGCTGTTGCTTCCAGGAGCCCTATTTGGGGTAGGGATTAGGGCCATGTTCCAGGTTAGCAAAATTATCTTGAGACCCAGAGTTTTTGTCTATGAGTTATTTTAGTCCTTACCTCCCTCCAGCTAGTGGAGAGGAGCTGGGAGGTGCCCCTCACAAAGCAGTCTTTCTTCTCTTTTTTTGCACGCAGTGGGGCTGCTCCCTGTAAGTATGGTGTCTTTCTATGTACTTCTTTATTTTTTTTTTTTTAAAGAAAGAGGACAGTGAGATATAGAGAGAGTGAGAAAGAGAGAAACAACTTTATTTAGTTTTTCACATGGCCTTCGTTGCTCCAACACTTAGTTGTGTATGTGGTGCTGGGGTCTGAACTCGGGTCCTCGTGCTTGCCAAGCAAGCACCTTAACCACTGAGCCACCGCTCCAGCCCCTGTGTACTTCTTTATTGATCTTCAACTCTTCTCGTTTTTGGAACCATACTAGATCCAGGGAAGCTCCTGCCCATGGCCTGGGTTCTTTATTTCTACTTTTGCGAGAGATTTAGATTTTCCACCTCCGAGTGTGCTCTTCGCGTTCATGCTGCTTGCTTTCCCAGCGCTACAGATTCTTGAAAGTTTGTCTCCACTTTCTCTTTCTACTTGAATCCCCCGCTTCCTTTAGCAGTCTTCCCACCTACTTTTGTAGTTCGGAGTGAACGCTGCTGCCTAGTCTAATTGAAGACAGGGTCTGCATTTCTGTTTCTTGTTCCCTAGCTAGTTTTAGGAAATTCTGAGGAGAGGAGGGAAAGGTGATCTTATTCCTTGAAAGTCTGAAGACTTCAAGCACTTTGTGCAAGCCTGCCAGCATCTCTTTCACGGGCTTCTAACACACCTGAGTGAAAGCAGTGGATCTCTGCAGTGGTTTTATGTTAGCTTCTGTGAGGTGCTACAGAACCAACATCATATTTGACAAAATTAATGATAAGTTCTTCAATGTTTTAGAAACCAAATTCTTATACTACACCTTCCAGAATCACAGGTCTGGGGTTTGTTTTCCCTCTAAGCAGATTTTTTTCTGCTTCATCCAGAGTCCAGAAAAGCTTCCTAATTCACTTCTGTTAGGAGTATGATCCCCTAACAGGGACCAAACTTTAAGTGTGTGTGTGTGTGTGTGTGTGTGTGTCCTTCCCTAATTCCTGCCTCTGCCTGTCACAACCAAGTCTTTCTGGAGATTTAGATGATCCCAGTGTGGAGCACTAAACAAGATGAACTTGAAACATCTTGTCATACCAGGTAACAAGGCAGGATTCAAACACTACTAGGGCTAAATCAAAAGGACACACAAGAGTTATCCTGAAAAGGCTCCAACTGGATAAAGATGGGCAAGTTGGAACATCAGAAATTATATTTTAAAATATATATTTTAAATATATTTAAAATATATTTAAATCCATCAAGTATGTTTAAATCTTTGTTTAACTAGTTCATCATCTTAGAAAGATAACAGGGTAGCAATTCATTATCTTGAAAATGGATACATAAATGCAAAGAAGCAAGCATTTATCCTGCCTTTTTTCTATGAACTGTTCCACTGAGTGACAACATAGTCGCTGAGAACCGTCTACAAAATTTATCCAATTGATAAATGAAAAAGAAATGGTATAATTAAAACATCACCATTTCCACCCCCCAATTAATTAGTGAATATAAGCCTTAAAGGTGTCCTCCCCTATCATCTCTCCTGTGTTTAGATAAGAGTTCCCCAAAGGCCCATTTGTTGAAGGTTTGGTCACCAGCCTATCACTATTGGAAGGAGGTGGAGCCTAGTGGGAAGAAGTTAGGTCACTGGGTGCATGCCCTTGAAAGGGGTATTGAAACTCTGCTCCTGTCTCTTTTTTTGCTTCCTGGCAGCCATAAGGTAAGTAGCTTCCTCCAACATGTACTCTTACCATCATATACCATCCCACCAAAGACTCAAAAACAATGGGGCCAACTGACAGTGGACGGAAACCTCTGAGACCTGAGCCAAAATATGTCTTTCTTTTTTAAGTTGATTATCTCAGGTATTTTGTCACAGTAATGGAAAGCTAACACAATCTCAAAAAAAGAGAACTTTACATTACTATGTACCTTCTTATAAAATACAACCCCACCACCTATAGTCTCACTGAAAACCTTGAACTGAAATCTAATCAAACATCCAGATCCAGATGTCAGTTTGCAAGATATAGAACTGAGCAGCATGTTGTACTGCACCATGAAAATGCAATCAGAGAAAGTCAGACTTGAAAATCTCTACAAGGAAATGGCTCGGCTTCTTCCATGGATGCATTATAAGGAAAAGAGAGAAGAAACCTGTGCATTGAAAGAGCCTACACATTCATAAGCCAGGCACAGTGGTACAAGCCTGCTTGTAATCCCAGAAACTCCAGAAGCTGAAACAGGAGGATTGCAAGTTCAAAGCCAGCCTCAGCAATTTATCAAGGCCCAAAGCAACTTAACAAGACCCTGCCTCAAAATCAAATTTGAAAAGGGCTGGGGATGTAGCTCAGAAGTTAAGCACCCCTGGGTTCAATCCCCGGTACCAAAAAAAAAAAAGAGGATATTCATAAGACATCAACAAAATGAGCAAGACTAATCTATAATGTCTGGAGAAGCACACTTGGGTGATTAAAAAAAAAAACTATAAAGAGCTCAAAGAAGTAATTATTGCAAGAGAGGACCGTGAGTACTTTTGGGAGGAGAGAGAAGTGGTGACTAATGGGAATTTTATGTGTGGTATGAGGAGTCTGGGAAAGTACTATTTCTTGCTCTGGGTGATGGTCATGAGGGTGTTCATCTTATAACTCAGTAAGCTTTACATTTGTGTCTTTTTATGTGTGTTAGATATTTTAATAAACTATCAAGTCTGAGACAACAGCCCCAGAAGTGAAGTGGGCCAGGTGGAAAAAGCTGGGTTTGGGAATGTCTCGTGCTACGGTGCAGGGGACGCACTGCAGGGGGCGCTGCAGACACATTAGGAAAAAAGAGAGGAAGGCAGGACACTTCCCACCCGTTAAGGAACGCAGCAGACCCCGGCACTTTGAGCACCTGCGCAGTGGAGACGAGTGTTGGACTTTGGATTTGACTCTGCGGAGCCCGCGCGGGTCAGAACTCCGCGGGGCCAGCCGCCCGCACGCGTTCCCCGGCAGTCAAGCCGAGGACCCGGGCTCTCAGGCAGCGGGTATCCCGGAGGAAGCCGCCCAAGCTGGAGCAGCAGGCAGCTTGCCCGTGTCCTGTGTCCGCTTAGCCCAGAGCCCGCGGGGGTCGGGCCCACTCCAACTTTCTAAGGCCTCAGATCCCCGCCGCCTCCGGAAAACTATCGGGCTCATCGCCCTGCTCCGGCAGGCTCCCAGCCTGGCTCTGGGCTTCCGAGTTGGCCGCGCTGGATCCGAGTCGGCCTCGCATCCAGCTGCTTCCCCACACCTGCACTTTCCAAGTTGGAGACAGCGCAGAGGCTTCTGGCCATCACGATCCCCTAGGCAGGCCAGGGCTGGTGGCGCCGGGACAATGGAGCAATGGAGAGTGGGGATAAGGCTGATGGACTTCCCCAGGGGACCATCGCAAGTGTAAGAAACGGCTGGACCCTACCCACCCACGTGGCAGACTGGGAAACTGAGGCGGCGGATGTAAGTGTGGGTGTCCGAGGTCGTGCGTCGCCAGAGGCAGGGCCCGACTTTGCAACCGGAAGCTTCCGGGCAAAAAGCGCGGGGGAAGCGGCTCCCACGTCTGGATGCGTCACTCCGCCCACCTACTTACCCAAGCAGGTGACACCCGCCAACCACCGCCCGGCGCCACCCGTCCCAGAAGTCAGGAGAGGGTAAAAAAGGACAAGTGTAAGGCTGACCCTCTGCCTCCCACCAGCCCCAGCCTGCGCTCCAGGTAGCAGGCGGGCGAGGAGCCCCTGCCCCGGCCTCGGAGTCTGCCGCGGGGAAAGGGGGCTAAGCCGAGGGAGGTGCCTTGGGGAACCCCAAGTGGTTTCCGCAGCGATCCAGCCCTTGTAGGACGCGTCCCGGGACACAGCGGGACTTGGAATCCACGGAAGGCAATCTCGGGCCCTCCACCCGGATCCCACTGAAGTTCGAGGCGTTTGGGGCTCAGAAGGGACAGTCAGCCAGGCTTAGCTGGCCTTGAAAGGGGTCACAGTATCCGGGAGGCCACAGGGGAACGAAAAGCCAAGTGTCTAGGAAAACCCGCAGCCTGACCCGCGCGGGGGCGGTCCCCACCAGATTCCAGACATCCTCCTGAAGCGGGATCCCTTCCTTCCTTCTTCCCGCTTGGACTAATGTCCGCAACTCTCCTGTCATCTTGCTGCAAAGATACCCCTCCACTCCCAGGACTGCCGCTGCCGGTCCCTGCGTCCGCCATCCAGAGCACTCCAGGTGCAGACTGGCAGACTCGCCGCCACTGTCGTCGGGTTTGCTGGCGGCGAGGGGTTACTGGGAAAACCAGGTCCTTTCTAGAGGCTTCCAAACGGAGGAAATGAGAATCTGGTACTTCTGCTTACGCCAGCCATCGACAAGTGTCCAGAGAACCTATGTTAAGGGATGTGGAGACTGTCTCATTTGGAGAAGTCCTCTGTCAGATGAGAGGAATGAGGCATTACCCTGTTTGTCCATTTCTGTACTGTGCAATCCTATCTTTTTCTATTGAAACTAATTCGAAGAAAAAAAGATTCCAAAATAACAAATCATATGGTGGAAGCCAGCAATACATAAAACATGATACAATTTATGGTTTTAAAATGTAGAAATACTCGATATCTGTGATCTTAGGTCAAAGACAAACGAATGGTTATGAAGTGATCTGCTAGAGGGGTGCCAGATTTGGGGGAGGCCACAGTCAATGGAAGACTGTCACTGTGGCTTTTGTTTGCTTGTTTGTTTTATTTTATTTTGTGACACTGAATAGAGATACAGGTGATAGATGTAGATAGATACAGATATAGATAGATACAGCTGTATCTCCAGCAGGGAACCGGAAGGCAGCTGAAAAGGCATTTATTTATCCTGGAGGGAACCCACAGGTAACAGGGTGCACAGGTCATTCTAAGGAAAGATGGAGGAAACAGCAGCTTTGGTCTCTGATTCCAAGATGGCACATTGTTGCTGCCTTCTCTGGAGACTATGAACTCTGTGCTCTCACATTACAGAAGGTGGAAGCAGGTGAACCTATTCTGCCAAGCCCTTTTTATAGCACTAATCGGTTCATGAAGGCAGAGTCCATGAACTAAACACACCTCCTCTTAAGCCCGTGCTTTCAATATTGCTGTACTATGGATTAACTTTCACATAAACTTGGGGGTACATAGTCAAACCATCGAAGAGATATTTTTATGTCAGCTAATAGTGCTTTTTAAAGCATAAGGATGATAAGCACAAAATGTAAGGTAGAAGTTACCTCAGAGGGAGTAGGAAGGCAAGTAGAGGTTGGCTTAAAGAAGGGCATGCTACTCCAAAATAGGGACTCACATTCTAGATCTGAAGTATGGGGTAGGTTTGCAGTGTTTTCTTATTATCATCATTTTACATATATATACATTTTTTAAAATCCTGGATCATTAAAATAAATTACTTATTGGATGGAAATGGAAAAAACATAATGTTGAGTGAAATAAGACACACCCAGAGACATAAAGGTCAAATGTTGTCTCTTCTATGTGGAAGCTAGAGTAAAACCAACAATAGGGGAAAGTTAGTAAAGCTTATTTACTAGACTCACTAAATGTGAAGTAACACACAATTTGGGGGAATTCAAGTTAAGAAGAAGGGGAGGAGGGAAGGAGGGAGGAAAGAGATAGAAAAGAGGGTTATTAATAATGAAGGGTATATTTTACTCCCCTGAGAAACTAAATAATACTCATGCGGGGATTTAAAACTACAAAATTCAAAAAAATACTATGTATGTATATGGACATTAATATCTGTAACAGGAATTACAGTGAAGATGAGATGTGAGTGAGTGAACTGGGGGAGATCCTGGTTAAGAATTGGGTTCAAGTTACATTGTCAATACATTTGCATGTATGAATGAATGTGTAACAAGGAATCCCTTCAACATGGAAGACTACGCTGAACTAATACAAATTATTTATGTTAAACAAAAGACATCATTAATAGGCAAGTCAGAGATAGGGTGAATATATTTTCAATATATATAAAAAAAAGTTCATATCTACAATATATAAAGAATCCTTATAAGCCAGGCATAATGGTGCATGCCTGTAATCCCAATAACTCAAGAGGCTGAAGCATAAGAACCACAAGTTTGAAGCCAGCCTCAGCAGCTTAGTGAGATCCTGTCTTAAAACAAAAACTAGAAAAAAAAGAAGAAGAAGGATCGGGGATTTAGCTCACTGATAAATTTCCTCTGGGTTCAATCCCTGCACAAAACAAAACAAAACACCTATACATCAATGAAAAGACAATTCAATTAGAAAATGGCCAAATGACTTAAACAGGTACCTTGGAAAGAGTATATCCAAATGGCCAATAAGTCCATAAAAAAGTGCTCAACCTCATCACTTGTGGGGTGAAGGTACATTGAAATCACAGTGAGATACCACTTTGTACTAAACAGGATGGCTAAAATATGTAAGAATGATAATATTAAGTGCTGATAAAATGCTATGGAGCATCTGGAAATCATTAATTGCCAGAGGGAGAGTAAACAGATTGGCTTACCTACTTTGCACAACTGTTGGACAATACCTGTTAAACACAGATCCAAATCTGTGATCCAGTAATTTAGTTTCCCAATATTTACCCAGGTAAAATGTGTACACATGTCTATAGAAGACATGCACAAGAATGTCCATGACAGTTTTACTCATAACAGCTCCAAACTGGAAACAACTGTTGATCAACCAGGTAGATAAACTGTAATATATTCATACAATTAAAAATAACAAACTACGGATACACCCAACAACATGGATGACTCCCAAATTATGTTGGGACATAAGGTCAGGTGCAAGCATGCTGTATGATTCCATATATATAACATTCAGGATCAAGTTAATAAATCTATAATGACAGAAGTCAGTGGAGTGGTTTTCTCTTGGTATGGGAAAGTCTCACCTGGGAAGGAGCAGGAGGGGACCTTCAGGAATGATGGAAACTTTATAGAATTTGACCTTTGTAGGGGTTACATTGTGAATACATAGGAAAATTTTTATTGTGTTGTACAATTAAAATTTTTGTATTCTACTACATATAGGTTACATGTATTTTTAAATCCCCTGGGACTGGGGGTGTAGCTCAGTGGTAGAATGCTTATTTAGAGTGCATGAGGTCTGGGGCTGGAGCAGTGGCTCAGCAGTTACTTGCCTGGCATGCATGAGGACACAAGTTCAAACCCCTGCACCACTACACAATGAAGTATCGGAGCAACGAAATCCCCTTGAAAAGCTAAATAAAATTGATTTTTGCTTTCTCCCTCTCTCTCACTGTCCCTGTCTCTTAAAAAAAAAATGCATGAGGCCCTGGGTTCAATCCTCAGCACCACACAAAAAAATAAATAAATATAAACACCACTTAATATTCTCTTTCAGCCAGTTTTCCCCTCAACAGCACGCTATGTATATGAATTTAATAATCCTTGACATTTCAATCACAGTGAACAAACACAGCAAAGAAATGGAGTATTACTGAAGTAATTAGAGGAGTATTACTAGGAACACAGCATCATGGCTCTGAAGATGAGAAAGAAAGCAGCTGACACGGTTGAGAGAAATGTATTTTGCCCATGGAAGGGAGATAAGTAAACAGGAAAGCCAACTGTCTCATGGATTCATTTGTTTATTCAACACTTTTTTGTGCTTGTGCAGATATCATGATATCATGTAAATTTCTTCTCTAAAGACCAGACCTTTTTTGTTTTTTTTTTTGTTTTTTTTTTTTTTTTTTTTTTTTTTTTTTTTTTTTTTTTTTTTTTTTTTTTTTTTTTTTTTTTT
>PVKS010033678.1:0-21516 GCA_004027875.1 Aplodontia rufa | reverse complement strand
TCTGAGAGGACACACAGGATAATGTCTACTTTCTTTTACTTTTGAGATTATCTTTATGAACCAGTATATGATCTATTTTGGAAAAGGAATGTGCTGCAGAGAAGAAGGTGTTTTCTGCTAATTTAGGATGGAAAACTCTATATATGTCTGTGAAGTCCATTTGGTTTATGAAATTATTCAGGCTGGCTATTTCTTTATTTATTTTTTGTTTTGATGATCTGTCTAATGGTGACAGCGGAGTGTTGAAGTCTCCCAGTATTATTGTGTTATGATCCAGGAGAGGTTTGATGTCGTGAAGTAATTTGTTCACGTAATTGGGTGCACTGTTGTTTGGAGAGTAGATATTAACTATGGTTATTTCTTGCTGTTGAAGGGTTCCTTTTAGTACTAGGTAGTGGCCTTCTTTATCTCTTTTGATTGATTTATGATTGAAATTTACTTTGTCAGATATAAGTATAGCAACACCGGCTTGTTTTCTTTGGCCATATGCATGGTAGATTTTTTTTCCATCCTTTCACCCTTAATCTGTGGATGTCTTTGCCTGTTAGGTGAGTTTCTTGTAAGCAGCATATGGTTGGATTATGTTTTTTGATCCAGTCTGCAAGTCTGTGTCTTTTGAGTGGTGTATTTAGAACATTTACATTCAGTGATAAGATAGAAGTGTGCAGTTGTTTTGTAGTCATTGTGTCTTACTTAGTTGTTTCCGTGGTGGCCTTGGTTGGTTCTTGGTAGGTGATACCTTCACTGAATTTCTTCCATTTGTGTGTTTGGGTATCATGTACTTGTTCTTCTGTCTGGAGTATTTCCTTGAGAATTCTTTGTAGGGCAGGTTTTCTGTTGACAATTCTGCCAGTTTTGTTTTTTCATGGAAAGTTTTTATTTCTCCATCAAATTTGAAGCTGAGCTTTGCTGGGTATAGAATTCTAGGCTGCATATTGTCATTTAGACGTTGAAAGATATTATTCCAAGACCTTCTTGCTTCCAGTGTCTGGGTTGAGAAGTCATATACAATTCTTATTGGCTTGCCTCTGAATGTTATTTGGCGTTTCACCCTTGCTGCTTTCAATATAGTTTCTTTGGTATCTCTGTTGTACAATTTGAATATGATGTGTCTAGGTGAGTTTCTCTTTTGATTAGGTCTATTGGGTGTCCTGTAAGCTTCCTGGATTAGCATGTCAGATTCTGCTTTTATTTGAGGGTAATTTTCTTTCAGGATCTCTTTGAGAATGTTTCTCATACCATTGGTGTGCAACTCGATTTCTTCCTGTATTCCAATTATTCTCAGATTGTTTCTCTTCATGTCATCCCAGACGTTCTTGAAATACTGGTCATGGTCATTCAATTTTTTTTCCTTTTTGATGTCTGTGAGCTCTAGCTTGGTCAACCTGTCTTCATTTTCAGAGGTTCTTTCTTCATTGACAGAGGTTCTATTTTCTACTGAAGTTAATCTATTGTTAAATTCTTGCATGGTCCCTTTCATGTCATTGACTACAGATTTGAGGTCTGTAACTTCCTTTTTGAGAGAATCTATTACTGTAATAATTGAGTCTTTCAAATCTTGGATTTTCTCCATTATTCCCTTCATTATCTCTTCTTTTAAGTCGATAATCCTTTTTGTTATCAGCTCATTGATATATTGTTCTAGATTTTCATCCCAGTCCCTGGCCATAGCCCCCCTATCAGGGGAGTTTTGGGATTGTGGTGAGCCTCTTCGAGTTTTATTTCTCATGCTTGAAGAGATTCTTCTCTCTTATTTACCAGGTGAACCTTTTGTGAGAGCACTACAGGTTCTGTGGTTCTTTTTCCTGTCTTCTGCCTTATGGACTAAGCTGTTGGGTTGGGAGATCCGTCCCAACCCTTATTTGCAATGGGGTTTTGTCAGGAGAGTTGATTTCAAAAGACAACCCCTTTTACTCTAAACTGTTTGTTACCTTTGCAGAATTCCAACACCTCATGTGCTAGAAGTAAATTAGCAATATGTATAATCAAAGCTTACAATAAACAGTAATGAATTAGTTATTTAGCATCCACTATAATGGACTGTCAATTTCGGCCTATGCAACTAATGTAAGTAATAATCAATACTTTTGGTGATACTAGAAAATTACTATTACCTATGACAGAAATTCAGGAACAAATACGTGTTACTCAGATTAACAATTACTGCAGTAATATTTACACAGTCTTAACATTGGGGGGTGAAATTGAGTTAACTAATTTGAAGTCAGAAGGGGGGGTAGTGCCGGTAAAATTAAGAGAGAGGTTTATGTATGCCAAATATGTGCAGTGAGAAAGTGGAGGATTTAAAGAATTTGCTGTAGAAAGAACAAGACAATGCTAAGGGGAAAACATTTGAAGAGAAAAGGAAATTGAACAGAGAAGATTTACTAGCTATGAAATAAAGCAGGAAAGAAAGAAAGAAAAGAATATACAGATCCGAGGGGAAACTAGGATAGCTGTGGCCTAATATAGGAAGGGTAAAAGGGTTATTGGCAGGATTTGGGTTATTTCTAAAATTTAAGAGAAGAAGTGTTCCCTGAGAATTAATCTCTTCAGGCATAAAATATTTCAGTTACTATGCACTGATTAGAGTCCTTCTTCTCAAGAATGGTAACAGGGCTAGGACGGATGGGTAAGAGTGAGTCAGAGATATGCTAAATAGGAAAAAAAGGAAAAGAGAAAGAAACCTTAAAAACAGGCTACCAAACTAAGAAGAACTACTATTGTTAATTATCCCTCTAAGAGGAGAGAGAAAAAAGAAAAGAGACAGGATAGAAAAAGAAAAAGAGAAAAAAGAAAAAAAAAGGAGGGGTAGGGGTTAACTGTTCTACAATGTTAGCATTACAGAAAAGTAAAAAACCGCTAGAGTTTTCATATATTGGAGAACCAGTGAACTCCACCATATATCGCTTTGGTACACACCTAGAAAATGAAGTTGAAATAAAGGAAAAAAAAAAAAGAAATTTATACTTAATGGGAAAACCCTGGAAGTATTGATAGTATGATTGTCTCTGGTCCTTTCAGGGAATGGATCTTCTATTTCTGGCTGGATATGACCAGTTTTAACTTTTTTTGAAGATGTATTCAGGGGATTTGAAAGTCAGAAGATATGTTATCAGAGCTCCATCTGCTGGTAGTTGTTGGACATGACTTCTGTGATCCCTGATGTGAGGGTCAGCTTTTCCGCCCTGTGAAAGACCTGTCTATGGTGGGAGGACAGAGCCTTGAACTCCGTTACTTCTCAGTCCCAGATCCTTTATGAGAGGAGGATTCAGGCCCTGGACCCCACCTTCTGCTGAGACTGCCTGTGTTCAGCTGCTGGATCCAGGCACAGTTTTATGAGCCTGTTTTGCAGACCCGGGGGAGGCGGGTCCAGGGCAGGGAGTGTGGTTTTAAAGATGGATGCTCCTCTTCCCTTGCTGCTCCCACAACTTCCTTAGGGCTTCAGCCAAGCCTTCTGGTCCCGTCTCCACCCTCGATCTCCGTTGCTTCGTGAAGGGGCACCTAGAGCTTGCTTTGCAGTCCCAAAGAGGTCCCACCCTGATTGGGCGGGCTGGGAGTGCGGCAACCAGCAAGCAAACAAAGCACGGATGCCTGCTCGGCCTTTTCGCCCCCGCCCATCCTGCCCCGCCTCCTCCACGCAAACCGCCTCTCTGCACTTGTTTGGACGCTATTTCCAGACACTGATCCTGTTGCAAAACAGAACGCAGGTCCAGGAGGGGTCCTTGCCAGAACGCTGATTTTAAAGTTGCGCGGGTTTTTCTTTGCAGATGTGCCTCGGGCGGGTGGGAGTGTAGGCGGGTTGTAAATGTTGGCTGGCGGAGCGGCTGCTGCCTTGCAGCAGCCGAAACAGATCAGAACAAAGCCCAAGGTCGTTTCCGAGTCTCTATTCCTCAAATCTACTGCTAAGATTAGGACTGGTGGTTCACAATGCTAATCTCCCCAAACGCACCTCAAAATATTGGTGAGAAGATGGAGAAATCCTGATCAGTCACGGAGGTGCAGGGAAAGCCTTTTGTCTTCAGAACGCCATCTTACTTCTCAAGGTTTGCCCTTTTTATATGACGTCCTCTACTTGACTGGTCACTGCTTCCCTCCCCCAATATCTAGGGCACAGGCATGGGGAATTCTGGTCCAGTCTTTGGTCCATGCCTTCGGTGCCAATAGAAAGAATGTAGTTCCTTCCTTAGCAGCAGGGAGTGTCTGCATCTGGGTCTATCTTTCAGACCCTTATTAGCTTTGGGGGATGTCTTTGCCCTCTCAGGAAAGATGACCATAAGTTAATTTTTTCCTTACCAACCCACATTGTTCTGCCTACACTGATTGCCTAACTTTTTCTACCTCAGAATCATGGGGAACCCAAGGAGGAAAACCATGGCATGGCATCAGTCTTGGCTAACTATGTGAATACATTTGTTCTTGATTGTTTGATAATGATTCCCCCTCCATTGTAAATCCATATTCAATTAATTAAAAAAAGAAATTAACACATAAATTAGCTGAAAATTGGGACATGTACATTATACCTGCATAAATTTAACTTCAATTAAAATAACCAAAAATGGAAAGATTGATCATAAAAAACTGGCAAATGTATTGGGACACAAATATTTTGAAAGGTCTTCAAAAATCAAATGGTAGAAAGAGATTGTGAACTGAGATTTGACATGTCACTGAAAGAGGAAAGCACCTACAAAATGTGGGGTCACCCTAAGGGCAATCCACAACATCAGTGCCACAGTTAGGAGACAAGGTTCTCATCAGAAGTAACGTGAAGTATGGAATCAGAGACTCACACATTAGAACAATTTGGAGGGAGATAAACTGGTTCCACATAATTACAATGCAGACAAAGAGGTACAGCAAAAAACATTTAGATAATTATGTAGATGTGAAGGATATAATGGTAAAGTCTAGGATATGGGTCTGATCAAGTATCCCAAAGCAGGTAATAAGGTAATAGGGAAAGTGAGAAAGTGGCAGATTTTATATATATATATACATATATATATATATATATATATATATGTATATATATATATATACACACACACACATATATATATAGTGATTTAAACTTTTCCTCAAGCAATTAAAGATATAAATCCGCAAAGAATTCTCAGAATTTAAAATTCTCAGGGTAAGAATAAAAATATGTAAAGGCTTTTAGCAATGATGGGAAATACCATACTCAAAATATTTTAAAGATAGCTAGAGAATGATTGGGGATGTAAGCTCACTGGTAGAGAGCACTTATCTAGCATCCACAAGGTCATTGATTCAATCTCCAGCACAATACAATAATAAATAAATAAATATATAAATAAATGTGTGCCAGAGGAACATGTAAGTTTACCTATGCATCAAGGAATAATAATTAGTCTGATGACAGGTCTCAGTGATTAAAGTTTGAAGAGAGTGTTCTATATTTTGGAAATGAATGTTGTTAGCACATCATTATCAGTCACGATTTGTGTATCATTTCAAAACAGCATCAAATAGGGAAAATTGTTAAATATGTAATAGCTGTATTCATCATTATCAGGCTTACATGAAATATATTTTGAAAGGAAGTTTTTAGACTTTAAAGGAGAATATTAAATAAGAAAGCAGAATGAAAATAATTCAAAATCTAAATATTTTGAGTCAAATGGGAAGAAAAATTTTCAAGATACATAAAAATTCTAAGCGTTAAGGAATCCTAGTGTGTTGGTCTGTAATCAGAAGGATTGTAAATGCATTTATGTGCTGCGTAAGTAGAGGTAGCTATTTGGATTTTAAAGTTCAGGCCAAATACTTTGAATTAGAGACCAAACTAAAACATAAGTGAAACTACACAAATAAAAGGAAAAATGTAGGTCATTGATAACCAAAAGAAAGTTTATACAGCTTTGCTTATATCAGATTAAACATTCATTAAGATAAATATGCTCTTAAGGATAAAAAGTCATTTTATAATGATAAAAGTTCTAATTCACCAATCTTACAATTCCTCAATTTTTGTACCACATGAGATAGTAGGACAGATTTGAGAAATCTACCTGAGAATGAAATATTTAAAGCATTTCTTGTGATTAATAGTATCTCATTTAGAAGAAAAGTTTATAAATGTGCAACTAACTTTTTAAAATGTAATTAATTTGCTTCCTAAAAATCTTCTAACCTGTCTATCTCTATAAAATTGACTTTAGGTATTCTCATCAAGCACACAGGAATTATTCAAATGTTTTCCATATATGAGGACATAACACGTTTTCAAGAATTGTCAAATGTATATCATGGTCCTTGATCACAATGCAACACATATGAAGTCAATACAGAAATCATTAATGTGAGCACAAATATTTATAATTACAAAATAGCATTTATAAAGATTCATAAATCAAAGAAGAAAATATAATGGATGATTTAAAAGTAGTTAGAAATGAGTAATAATGCAGTAGTTTCAGAGAAAAAAGTACTTTAAATGCTTATTTTAAAAAAAACTGAAGACTGAACTAGCTATTTACTTAACTATTTTTGTGGTACTGGAAATGGAAACCAGCGGCATTCCAACACTGAGATATATTTTCCATACTTTTTATTTATTTATTTTGAGACAGGGTCTCCCTACATTGTCCTGGCTGTTCTTGAAGTTGGAATCCTCTGTCTTAACTTTCTGAGTCTCTGCTATTATAGGCATGTTCCACATGCCATCATGATTTTATAATATAAAATTTTCTAACAAAATGACAGAAGATCAAAATGAATTCTAAAAGAGGAAAGATAAACATAGGAGCAAAAATTAATGAAATTTAAGAAAGTTATAGTAAAAATGATCTGCAAAGCTAAAATATAATTCTTGAAAAAGCCTAAAATAATTGACAAATGCTTACCCACATTGATCAAAAGTTAAAGTTGTGAGACAAATATTTACAATTGGAAAATGGTATTAATGGCACCAATAATTCTGATACTGTGTGCATATGTATGAACAAATCTTTATAAAATAGTGAAAATGTACATATTTCAAGATTTAACTTACCAAAGCTCAATTCTAAAGATGCATTTAAAATCTGAATAGCCCTATAACCATTAAAGCAATAAAAATAATACTTCCCAGCCAGAAAATAATAGTTGCAAATCATTCCTGGAAAGTTCTCTATATTTCTCAAAGATGGTACCATTACTATGCAAATTAACTGAAATAGGTGAAAAAACTAAAGTGAAAAAGGTTATTCTCTTTGTTTGCTTTCTCATTCAAGCAGACTTGGAATAGTTCACTTGAGAAGTCTGGTGGTCAGAGATGTGTGCTGTTCTGAAATCCATCAAGACAACCTGATGTTGAGAATTCGTTGTTATGTTTTGGGACCAGCTAGTCAATTGTATCAAGATCACACATTCTCTTGACTACTGCTCTTAGCCATTGACTGAGTGGGATGGGGCACTCGTGTCAGTCCAATCTTGCCTAGTGAGAGACCATTCCAATGGGCCCTCTCTGCTCAGGGGCTCCTGTTTTCTTTTTTTCCAGAATGATCTATTACCTGTGACTCCTATACAATCATGGTTTCTTCTCCTCTTTCCTGTGTATTGAACCTGTATTGTCATCTTAAAGGTCTACCCTGTCTACTCCTGCTTCTATCTTTTCCTTATATACACTTCTCCAGATCTAATCCAGTCTTGGCATTTTCTACTCAAAGGAAAACAATAGAATTATAAAATAACATTTATAAAAACTCATTAATTAAGAAAATATAATGGATGACTTAAAAAGAGTTAGAAATGAATATTAAAACACTAATTTTGGGAAAAATTATTATTTTAAAGAAAATTAAAGACTGTATTATTTATGATGTTTAAACAGAGCAATGAACATTAAGATAGATTTTGGGGAATGGCTACCTGTGGCACACCTGGCAAAGAGGACACATCCTGAACAGATGAGTTAGTATGGAAAATTCCTTGCATAATTTTGTGGCCTAATTGCAAAATTTTACTAGTAGTGACCTGGGAAAATTTCCAAGTGAGGAAAATCTCAATGTCACTGTGATGATTCAGACATTTAAAGAAAATGAGAGGGAATGCCTCCAAAGACAACAAAGCTAACAGGTTATTAGTGATTTGTATTGAAAGCCTGTAGAGGAATATTGAAATACAGAGATTAAAAAATCATCTAAAGGTAAGTATGAGATCTCAAAGATCTATTTGCTATCTTACAAAAGACTCTTATCAAGGCTGGAGCAGTGGCTCAGCAGTTACGGTGCTTGCCTTACATGCGCAGGTATGCAGATTCGAGCCCCAGCACCATGTACACAATGAAGTGTCTGAGCAACGAAGGTCCATGAAAGACTAAGTAGGATTGATTCTCTCTTTCTCTCTCTCTCTCTCTCTCTTACTGTTCTCTCTTTTTCTTTAAAAAAAAAAATAAAAGAGAGAGAGAGAGAGAGACCCTTGTCTTTTTTTTTTTTTTTTTCCTTTTTAATACAGGTACCAATGAGACATAGTCATAGGATTTGGGAGAACTCCAGAGGTGTTTATGTGTTCATTCACAGTTAAGATTAGGATTCCATTGGAGGAGAACTGGAGCCATGAAATGTAATATCAGGATATCTGGATGGATAGAGCCAGCAATTTTAACTTTTCACTTCTACAGAATACTCCAAAATTTCCAGAGCAGTCTGCTCATTCATTAGGAATCTGTATCTCTTATTTGTTCAAGAAGATTATAAGGAGGCTTCTCCATAAAAATAGTTTGACATTAGAAGCTTCCAACATCTCCATTCCTGATACAAGATTGAAATCAAGGGATAAATCCCATAACATTCCAGTTCTGGATTTTTCAAAAGAGTTGTAAGAAGTAACAAGCTAAACAAGTAGACATCACTTAAACACTCTTAGGATTATATTTTGTGAGTGGTTGACCAAAAGGATCTAAAACTGAGTAAACCAGAATCCAATGACTTTTCAGTGCTTTTAGAACATGAAATTAATATTCTATAAGGACTTAAGTGGATGTGGCAGAGAAAGGCATTGAAAAGAGTGATGGCCTATTCTGAACAAAGTGAAAAACATCTGAGTTTCCCTAGCACATGGTAGAGGAAAGAATAAAGAGGCTCAAGTAGGTGGGTACTCTGAGATGAAAATATTATGTAAGAATGCTGACAGAAGATTATATCTTACACCAAGTGAATGCATCATTATCAAAGGATATCAGAAAAGTTCTTATGAGATAGCAACCAGTTTAATTCACCAATTGGGCCTTAAATGAAATTGGATGAATCCTTGAGAATGACTATAGATTCAATCAAAGAGGAACCACTAGAGTACTTGTGTTTTGGTTGCTGTTGCTGTTTAAACAGAATAGAAAAATGTCAGGAATATGGTATGTTGGCAATAGAATTGGTGAATGTTTTCTTTTTCTATTCATATAAGCTGAGGGGATCAGAAAACACAAATTCATGTAAAATGAGTAATGGTATTTATTTACAGAGTTTTTGTTAATCTCATTTCTTCTTCCCTCAATAGTAAAACTCCAGACAGAGCAGGATCACCTGACCATTCCTCAGAACATTGCACAGTTATATTATAATGATGGTGTTGTACTATTTGAACAGAAGCAAGAATTAGATAGTACATCAAAGGTCTTGGTTATACATGATCTCCACATGTTGGAAGATAAACCTTAGGCAGTTTCAGTGGTCTGCTACTCAGTAAATATTTTAGGGCCCAGTGGTCATAGTTGTGCAGAGATATTATATTCAAATGAAAGAAAAAACACTGAAACTTACATTTCCTTACCACAGAGAATGAAGACCCTGGTAGGCTGCTGTTGTTTCTAGAGACCATAGGTTTCCTGCTTACCCATACAGTGATAGACACAAAAGCTGCCTATTTTAGCTGAAGCTCAGTGCACAACAGTACTCTACAGCTGGTCTATGCTGTGGCACTGGCCGCTCTAAATCTTGGGCGATATGATCTGACTGTGTTAGTGATAAGAAACTATGTAGTTGGAGTTATTGGAAATTCCACCGGAAGAATCACAAAACAGATCACTAATGTACTGGGACAGGGTCTGCCATTGATAGTATAGAACTATATGTATTTTGAGAAAAAATTCTTCACAGTACTTGGCTATGGTAGAGACAGGGATTTGATCCTTTGATACTGCATGGCCATGTTTCCACAACAGGTTACTGAATCTGAAGAACAGCAAATGAGATTGGAATGGTAGACAATAAATTCAGAAAGGAAGTCAATGAATGGATCAGGCAGAATATCACTCAGCAGACAGAAGAGATTCAAATGCAATAACAATGGGAACCTACAGAATTTGATATACAATTCCAAAAGAACAGTTTTGCTGCTGTTAGAAAAGTGAATCAAAGGGAAACAAAGTAGAAATAGGAAGTAGACTGTTTGCAAAGTAATGATGATTTGGACTGGTAATTGTGGGGGTTTGACCCCAACATGAGGTCCAGCTGGCTTGTAAAAGAATTGGTGGTAAACAACTCTGACCCAGCTGGAGTGTATCTTCCTCAGTGACGTAATGCCTGACCGCATGACTAAGCTATTTGGTCACTCATTTGTACAATTGGATAAACGTGTTTGCACTGTGCCCCTATTGGCTGTTGTAATGGATAAATAGAGTAGCAACTAGTCAGGTAGAGCAAGCAAGCAAGCAAGCAAGCAGCCCGGTCCAGAGAAGGAAGAGGTCAGAGAAGAAGAAGCATGGAAGAAGCAAGCAGCAGACAGGAGGAAAGCAGAGAGATGACCGCAAGCTGCCTGAGAGACCACCGCCTGCTGCCTGAGAGAGTCAGAGAGGCAGCAGCAGCAGAGACGGCGGAGAGATCAGCAGTGGTAGAAGATGCAGGCAGTAAGAGCCTCGGCTGCAGAAATAAGGACTCTGGTATGGCAAGGACTCTAAATGATAATAGCCTTGACTCAAAGAGAGGGAAGGCGGGAAACGCCTGGAGGCCTTTAGCCATGGTAAAGAGAGAAATAAAGTGCTTGGAGAACTTAAGAGCAAATGGGTCTAGTTTAATGCTTTGTCCAATCCCTGCCGGCCGGGACCGGACAGGTAATGATGGAAATGGTAAGGAATTATTCTCTTCAGTGTTTGCTATGGATATGGAGGAATGATAATAACTAATTCTTTGGATGTAGGGGATAACATGAGTTAGTATTTCTCAAAATTTAATATTTACATGAATTATCCGGGGATTCTGAATCTGTAAATTTGAACTAGGAAATGTGATTTTGCATTTTTAACAAGTTTCAAGGTAATGATGAGCCAGGATCACACTTTGAGTAGTGAACACCCAAAGACTGAAATTGAGAAAAATATGGGGATTTTAGACTAGGAAACAAGATGGAGTTATCCTGATAAAGGAGTATTGTATCACTGCTGGTCAAGGGCAATGGAAAAAAGCATCCTGATTTGGTTAAAATTAATTGAAGATTGTCATTAAATATCCATGTTGAGATAGCAAATAAGCAGTTGAATGTGTCAGTTTGAACTACAGAAGAAAGACCACGTTCAGATTTGATATTTTAGGATCATCATTTTACAAATGATATTATAATCCATGAGATCTTATGAGGTAATTCAGAAACAATGGATGCATATAAACTCCAATTGGGCCTAGTCCCGAGGTCCAAGTTACTCTTACATTTACAGTGTAAAATAAAAACCAAATTCATATTCCTTTAAGTTTAGAAGCTGTCAAAAATATGTGAAGTAAAAGAGCAAAATAATGTAGCCATCTCAAAATAAGCGTACAGAATTGTTGAGGTTATTCTACTTTTGTTGAGAACAAAGAAAGGAGAGGAAAAATAGGCAAGTAATTTTATTTATGAATTGACCAGTAGCAGGTACCTATTTTATTAACTAAAGTTTTTGCTACTATACTCATTCCTCAAAATATACAACTTTTGAGAACTCTCTCAAATAAGAAATTGTAAGATTTTGTAATTAATATAAATACACAACATCAATGGTAACATTTTCATTTCAGATGAATAAAAGCAGGCTGAATAATAAAATAATTTGAAAGAAAATTAAATGAGAGGAAAATATAATATAGGTATTATGCCAATTATAAATAATCACAGTCAATTTTAAACAATTTATTATCTAAATATCATTAGATAGGAGGCAGGCTCTATTTTTTCTTTTCCTTGGTATGTATGTACGCTGCTCCTTTCCTTTTCTGAACAACTAAAGGAAATTATCTATATAGCAGAGAATGAGGAACATATTTCTATACCTAACTGAATTGCAACAACATTTTAAAATTAATGCTGATTTTATCTGATTAGATACTTATTTTCTGATTTTATATTTCCTTTGATGGAAGAAGAAGATAATGTTATTTTGTGTTTATAAAAACTGAAACTTGTCCAATTTTAAAATTTGTCCTAATGAAAGAATGACTATTTTCATAACATAAATCCCAGACAACAGATACAGAATACTAGCAAGAGCACTAAGGAAGGAGGGAGACAGAGAGACAGAGGATCGCAAGACAAAAGCAAAATATGATTTTTATTAGGGAAACATTGGAAATACTTTTTTTTTTAAGAGAGAAGGATAGTAAGAGAGAAAGAGAGACAGAGAGAGTCAATTTTTACTGACTTTTTCACAAGGCTTTCATTGCTCTGACACTTAGTTGTGTAAGTGGGTGCTGGGGTTGGAACCCATGTACTTGCACAGACCAAGCAAGCACCATAACCACCAAGCTACCACTCCAGCCCTGTAAATACTCTTATTAAATTCCAAAGAAGGTAAGGATGGCTGTTGTCATTTCATTCAGGTAGCATTATTTCAGATTTATTAATAAATTCATTTAGTCAAAATTATTGTACTGTATAGTATAAATGTATATGATATTTTCTGTTACTAAACAGAACATTCCATTTTTAGATGAAATACTCAAATTAAATGATGTGTGCCTTGAAAGCCCTAGAAAAGTCAGCTGAAACAATCATGAGGAACAATGTGAGAATCAGCATTTTAAGTATTTCTCATGTGTAAATGAAGTGATGTACATTAGAAAAATTCTGCAAAAGATACCCTATACAAAATAAAAAATAAGTCTCTAAATACTTTGGATTTTTGTACTCAAAATATTTGGGATATCTAAGAAAAATTTAAAACTGCAAGTGAAACAGATAGATTTTTTCCAAATGCTTGTAGAAGAAATAAATTAGCCCATTTTTCTTCAATGCAACTTGGCCTAGCTGTTCTTTGTAAGATAAAATTCTTTTAATGAAAATTTAATTGATTTGTATATAAGTTACATCTGAAACACATAAGTAATGCATCAGAATGATTTACATAAAGATTTTGAAGTTTCAAAAATTTTGCTTTCATGAGGAAAGGATAAAAATAACCATTTTGAAATATATTCAGAAGACTGTTACTCACTTTGCTTTCCATGGCAAAGAATAGCCTTCAATAAAAACTGTTTTACCAAAGAAATATAGAACAAACACAATACACACAAAATTGGATGGAAAACAGTGACATAAATATGGAATTTTTTTTTTAAAGAGAGAGAGGGACAGTGAGAGAGAAATAGAAAAATCAGTATTATTTCATGTTTCACATGACCTTCATTTCTCTAACACTTCATTGTGTATGTGATGCTAGGGTTTGAACCTGTATCTCTATGCATGCCAGGCAAGTGCAATAACTGCTGAGCCACCGACTGCTCCAGCCCCAATATGGTAAATATTAATACAATCATATTAGTGATTACTCCAAACATGAATCACCTAAAATCATCCATTAAAGGTAAAGACTAAAGAGTGGAATTAAAAAATCAAAACTCACCTGCTGTTGTTTAGAAGAAAGACACGGATTAGAAGTAAAACATTGAGACAGATGGGCCTTGTTAATTAATGAAAAGAATGTTGGAGAAGCCATATTAATTTCAGACAAAGAAGATTTCAGAACAAGAATAATTATCAAGCATAACAATGGGCATTACATATGATAAAGATGTTAATTCTGCTAATTCTGCAAGAAGATATAATAAAACAATAGAGTCTCAAAATGCATGAGACCAAATTATAAAATGGCAAGAAAAAAAGACTTTCATCATTATAACATTTTATAAATTTCAATTCCATAACTAGAGTTGGAGACTTCAACACTCTTTTTTTAATGATTAATTAACCCATCAGGCAGAAAATTGGATGAGATATGACCGAAATGAAGAGCATCATCAATTAACTAGATCTAATTGACATCTATAGAATACATCATTCAGTAACAGCAGAATATGCCTTTTCAAGCTCAAATGAAGCATTCACTAAGATAGATTGCAGTGTGGGCTATAAGCATGCTTACCAAAGTTAAGAGAATGGAAATCACACAAGTTTGTTTCAGAACACAATGCACTTAAATTAGAAATAAACACCAGAAAGATAGATGGAAAAATTGCCAAATATTTGGACATAAAATAATACCCTTTTAAATAGAACTTGAATTAAAGAAAAAAAATCTCAAGGAAAATTAAAAAATATATATTACATTAAATGGAAATGAAAATACAATTCTCCAAATTTGTTGGATACAGTGATAGCTATGCTTAGAAAATACATCTTGGCATTGAATGCATATATTAGACAAGAACATCTGAAATCAATAACATAGGAGACAAGAAAAAAAAGTAATATAAATCTGAAGCAAGCTGCAGAAGAAAAATAATAAAAATCAAAGTGAAAATTAATGAAATTAAAAAGGTAAACAATAGAGAAAATCAATGAAATAGAAAATTATATCTTCAAAAAGTCCATTCAATTGATTAAACTTTATTCACACTAAGAAGAAAAGGGAGAAAACAAACTATATACATCAGAAATAAAATAGCACCACCACCTTTTTATCCATGGATATTAAAAAGCTGATGAAAGAATATTAGGAACAATTTTGTGACCACATCGTTGATAACTTAGGTTAATTGAACCAATCTTTTGAAAGACATAATCTTCTAAAACTCAAACAAAAAGAAATAAATAATCAGAATAGGTTTCTATTAAATAAATTGAATAAATAATTAATAGAAATAATAGAAAATAGGATCACTAAGCCTAAATAGGTCTTATTAATGAGTTCTACTAAACACTTAAATAAGAAATTAAACCAAGTTTCTACAATCTCTTCTACAAATAGAAACAGATTGAATTCTTCTCAACTAATTCTATGAAACCAGTTCCACCCTAATGATAAAAATTTAAAAATAGATGACAATAAGACTATAAAACAGTATTTCTCATGAACACAGATGCAAAAGCCCTTAATAAAACATTATCAAAAAGAATCCAATAATGTATAAAAGTAACGAAACATCACAATCAGGTAGAATTTGTTCTAGCTATTCAAGTACTATTATCTGAATGCTTATATACTCCCCAAATTCATATGTGAAAACTACCATTGTGATGGTATTAAGAGGTAGGTCTGTTAGAAGGGGTTAGGTCACAAACACAGAACCTCACAAGTAGTATCTGTGCCCTTATTAAAGACATCCTAGAGAACTGTCTTGCCTTCTCTGTTATTTGAGGATATAGTTAGAAGGCATGATCTGTTAATCAGAATCAGTGTCCTCAACAAATTCTTAATGTATTTGTGCCTTGATCTGCAACTGCCAAGCCTCCAAAAGTGTGAGGAAAAATTCCTATTCTTTATAGGTTATCAATTCATGGTATTATGTGATGGCAACACAAATTGGCGAAGACAAGACTGGTTCAACGATTGAAAATCAATGCAATCTGTATCATCAATGGCCTGAAGATAAAAGAGCTATATGGTCATACAAATAGATGCACAATGAAAATTTGACAAGATGAAACATTTGTTCATGGGGAAAAAAATCTAGAATTAGACAGGGTGAACTTCCTCAACTTGTAAAGAGCACCTACAAAAAGTCTACAGTTATATTATATTTAGTGATTAGATACTAGATACTTTCTACCTAAGATGAAGAACAAGGCAAACGCTCTCAACACACTAGAAGTCCTACCTTGTGCAATTCAAAAAGAAAAAGAAATGCATATTCCTTGGAAGAAAGATATAAGACTGTCTTTGAATATAATTTAATTCTGAGGAAAATCTCAATCAATAACTGTAAAAACAATAAAACTCCTGGAACTAGTAAGACATTTTAGCAGCAAAGTTGCAGAGTACATTAACATAAAAATCAATTGATCTTCTGCATAACATCAATGAATAATAGGGATTCGAAATTGAAGACATAATACCACGTACATGAGCACCAAAAAAGGAAAATTACTTAGTTCCAAATTCAACCAAATATTTCAAGATCTATATGAGGAAAATAATAAAAATGACAAAAGTTAAAGAAAGTCTATATAAATAAAGATGTATTCATATTCATATATAGGAAGATTTAATGTTTTTAAGTTGCCAACTCTTCCCAAATTGATCCAAACAAATAGATAATGGTACATAATAGATACCCAACAAATAGACCCATGTAAATATAAGCAACTGATCCTTGGGAAAGGTTGAAAGACAATTTAGCAAAGAAAGGATACTCTTTTCAACAAATGATTATGGAAATAATGAATATCCACATGGAAAAAGTTATTTAAATCCACATTTTACACCTAATATTTCTCATAAAATGAGATTCTTAGATTGTTACTTCTTTGGAAGTGCACTGAGATTCCCAAAATAAAATTTATTTTTATGCCACATAGTAAGAATTTGGGTCATCTGAAAAATAGCTTATAACCTGTGTTAAAAACTTTGCAGTTCATAGCTGTGATGTGTAACAGGAAAAAAAATGAACCAATAGAGGAAAGCTTGATTTTATGGAGATAGATTGTTAATTTATGCAATAACCTCAAGATAACTATAATCATGTCTGTTTATGTAAGAATATCACACACTTCAACAGGGAACATTTTCCAAGAAAAAGAAAAGGGGATCTTTCTAATACTATATTCAAGACACTTTTGCCAATTTCATTAATTCCATACTATCCCTGGATGATACATGTTCATGATTTCTGGTGGATTAGGGAGAAGCACAGCTGGTACCTACCATCAAAACGCAAATACACATCTGTTAAGATATTGCCTAAAAGAATTTTTCACTAATTTATTTGACAAAGCATCTTTTACCCACAACACCACCTCACAGAAGTGTAAGATATTTTAAAAACATCTGGACCAACTGCTAAAAGGAGGCATTTCTTAACTCATAAGACATTATTTTCATAAGATTTACCATATTTTTCTATTATTATGCAATGAATCATTAAAACAATATATTAGTATCAAAGATATGTTAATTCATGAGCAAATTTTAGTTGATTTTTTAATCCTTCTATTCCAACTGTCTCACAGCTACCAAAACACCAAAAAAAAATATAAATAAAAGTGAATTACTTTGTTTCCCTAGTTCAGCAAACAATCTTCACAGTGTACTTTCAAAACTATCTTTGTGACATTAGGCATAAAACAGCTCATGAAATCTACAAGGCGAGTCTAGTCAAGTTGATGCTAAACATTAATGCAAATTATTGATTTGAGAAACAAATGAATGTACACTTTCCCACAGAGTATCACAAGAACTATGTAGAGTAGCAAATACGACAATAGATTGGAATAGCAGCCATTGAAAGGAAGGGAGGAAGGAAATGAGTCAGAGAGAAAGAAGTCAGGAGAGGCAGCACATTGTGGGATTTTCTTAAGAAATTTGGAGTTAATATCAGTGTTATAGAAACAATGTGGAGATATTTAGGCAGAAAGAATACTGCTTTGTTTAATTTATCTTTTAAAACTTTATACTTTTTCCAAAATCTTAAGAACAAGGTATAGAAGAAACCGAGAGATCAAAAAGAGGCTATTGGTGTCAGTGATATATTAAATCAAAGCTGACCTCTCAGTAGGTTCACAGTGGTGCAAATATATTGCAAATTAAGTGTCTAATATGCCTATTTCAACCATATCTCTTGTATGAGCAATCCTTCATCTCATCAATTGCCTCATTAGGAAAAGATCAAGCAAAATAGTAAGGTTTTGACAGTTCATTGTTATTAAAGTAAAAATTTGTTCATTTCCAATAGAAGTCCCATGATGAAAGACAATGGTTAGAAGAAATAGTTCACCAATTTTAAAATAGTATAGTTGGTCATCAACTGCATGTTGAAAATGATGGCTGGAGGCAGATTTGAATGACTTGATTTTTTTTTTGTCTGGTTCTCAGAGGAGCAAGACTGGAATACCACTGACAGAAACTTGGGAAAAGGTTGGAAACCTATGGACTTTAGCTCAAGTAGGTGAATTCTCATATCTCATATATCCAAAGCATCTTCTGCCAGAAGAAATACTATACATACACATATGCACGCACACACACAAACACATGCATACCATATACTTGGTGACTTATTCATGAGTGGTATCCAGACTCCATTCTTGGCCACCACTATGTCTGTAGAATAGTCCTATGAACATAGTTGTTATAGTGTCAAGTATGAAGAGTTTTCCTCAGCCCAACAAAATAATCTCGTTGGTCTAGCTACTGCCAGTCTAAGGTCACCAGCAGAGACTAATCCAAGTTTCTCATGATGCTATTATTTCACTAAGAAACCAATCATCAACTTGAATGTAACTCAGTTCTCCAACTTGTCCTTTTTCACATTGGAAGGGGTAGAAAATTGTCTTTAGAGAAATTTTATCTATTTCACATATAAGAAGTACATGATAAAAATTATAATCTTGTGAATTTTAATTTTTAAATTTGTTGTTGTAAATATCATTCTAGAAGTTGTGACTACTATGACTGGAGAATTAGTAATTCAATGAGTGGTTACAAGTTGTGTAAGCAGTAGTCTAGAATACAGAAGATCCTGTTGGTACTTGCATCTGCATTGCTTTCTCAGGTATTGCCTTGTTCAGGGCAATTCATTTTTTTTCCTACTGTAAGCATGTGCCCATCATTGAAGAGATTTTTGTGGATTTCAGACCAAGATCTGCTTATCCCTGTGGCACAAAATAAGTGTGTGCCAGTTAGTGATAACAGATGCCCCTCAAAACCAATAACTGATAGAAACTGATGAATCAAGAAGTAATTTTTTTTTGTTATCACTTCCAAAATAAAGTATTTTCATTCAAATCCTTGGTCCTGATTTGGTTGGAGAGAAAATTATTGAAGACATTCAAGTAAATATTCCATGCTTTGTGTTCCTGTAAATATATTAATCAAACAAGAGTGATGTCCTTTTCACTAGAATCCTGGTTACATACAGCATAGTACATGTCTCTGAGGAATAATGAAAATTCAGATTTTTTGATGTTCAGATATTTTGATGCTTCTTTCCCTATAATATTTCCTTAGTTAATTCACTTTAGTGTTATAACTCTAAAGTATGAGCTGTGTTTCCACTTTTCCTTTTCTACAATAGTAACTCTATCTACCTCTTGATGATGGCATTAACTCTTCTTCTAATACAGTACAACACTGATGTTCTATACCATATGACTGAAGTAAAAATATTATATAAATATTTGATTTATGTAAAATAATAGGGAAATGGGAAAGAGCATCTGTATATATTGGCTCACAGGGCTCAAATGTTAGGCCATGCCCCATAACCTGGAGCAGACTTGTCTTGTCCTGGAACCAATTCAGTATGTAATTTTAAAGATTTCTTGAAAAATGTACTGTAAACACAAGCCAACCTTTGGTGTTGAATTCCTCTAAGTCCAAAAAAATCAGTCATTTTGTACTATATCACTTTCCTAGTGGTACAGAATATAACTATTCAGCAATTGTGATACATCTTACTATTATATTTTTATTTTGGAAACACTACTTTGACATGATTCAGAGCACTGCATTTCAGAAGGTTCCCCAAATTTTGTGCTTTATTTTTCCTATCATCTTCCACTTACTAATATGTCCTATCAGATTGTCTACAGTACCTGCTTTGGTTTCCCAGGTTTGATACACAAGATATAACATAATATGGTAATTCTGGATGACTCCAGGATGCTAAATGCTCTTTGACTCAAGATGTCCAATGGTAACATAGATTAGCCAATTGGACAGAAAATTGAATTAAAGTAATAAAAGCATCCCTGCTACTGTTAGTTGAGAAAACATTGTTTGTAGTATTGTCAGTTCTTTAGTTAAAATACAAATTATTCATTTAGAATCTTTGTAAAAAGCAATATAACCAGACTGATAAGAGAACTCAAGGGCAGGAGTGCTCATTCAGCAGTTATGGTGATTCCTTGGCATCCATGAGGATGTGGGTTGGTACTCCAGCACCATGTACACAATACAATGGAGTGTCAGAACAACAAAGGCCACATGAAAAACTAAATAAAAATTATTCTCTCTTTCTCTCTCTCCCTCTCTCTCTCACTGTTCTTATCACTTTTAAAGACACAGAGAGAGAGAACTCAAATTAGTTTTCTCTCACACCCTTTTAGAACACATAATTTTCCCAGGACTTGAGGAGCAATCACAGAGGGTGTAGAGCATATTCCCTACTGTCCAAAACACAGTGGAATACAAGAATACTAGAAAAACCCCACCTTTTCAAGGCCAACAGAGAAAGTGGGATCCCCAAACGCTGACACAACACACACTGTATCAATGTATATAATTCACCAACAAAAAGCTAGCAGCAAAACTACATAATGAATCTCAGAAGGAGAATCAACAATTCACAACCTGACATTGCAAGACACATTTTCAAGAAAAGGCTGTTCCTTAACAAGTCTTGCATATAAAAGTGGAAGAGAAATCCAACTCAGCACATACACAAATATCAACACAGGAATACAAGAAATATGAAAAACAATGTAGTACAACATTTCCTCAGGTTCATAATTTCAAACAATGCCCTCCAAAGATAATGAAATGGTTGAAATATCAAATAAAGAATTCAAAAGAATGATTATTAATTATTAAAAGATCAATTAATTACAAGAGAACACAGCAATACAGCTGAGTAAATGAAGGAAGATTCTACAGAATATGAATGAAAAATTCAATAAAGAGATATAGTGAAAAAACATGAAAGTTTTAAGAAAAAGTACAAGACAAATTGAAAACTCACTTACAAGATTTACCAGTAAACTTTAGTGAACAAAAGACTAGAAAATTTCAGGACTAGAAAATTCACAGTAATGGAGAAAAAATAAGAAACTATGATCAAAACATACAAGAAATTTTGTACAGCGGCATATGGTGGCACATGCCTGTAATCACAGCAACTTGGGAAGCCAAGGCAAGAGGATCACACATTTGAGGTTGTCCTCAGCAAATTAGTGAGGACCTCAGCAATTTAGTGATACCCTGTGTAGAAATAAAAAAAGATAAAAAGGGCTAAGGATGTGGCTTAGTGGTAAAGTACCTCTGGGTTCAATACCTAGAAAAAAAAATTTGGATAAAAATACATGAATAGATGACTAACTTAAGAATCATAAGTTATGAGGAAGAAGATTTATAGTTCAATGTACAGGTTTTTTTTTTTTTTTTTTTTTTTT
>PVKS010033677.1:0-21512 GCA_004027875.1 Aplodontia rufa | reverse complement strand
AATTATTTTTTTCCTCCAGTCCTGGGGGTTGAACCCAGGCCCTTGTGCATAGTAGGCAAGTACTCTATTACTGAGCCATATTCCCAGCCCTTTTGATATTGAGACAGGGTCTCACAAAGTTGTTCACACTGGCTTTGAACTTATGATCCTACTGGTTCAGTCTCTGGTGTAACTGGGATTAGAGGTGTGTGCCACTGCACCCTGCAGGATTATGTTTTGTTTTGTTTCGGTATCTGGGATTGAACTCAGGAGTGTTTAACCACTGAGCCAATCCTCAGCCCTTTTTAAACTTTTTTTGAGACAGGGTCTTGCGAAGTTGCTGAGGCTGTCCTCGAGCTTGCAATCCTCATACCTCAGGCTCCCAAATCTCTGGGATTACAGGCATGTGCCACTATGCCCAGCTCCGGGTTTTATTTATTTTTTAAGAATCAAATTTTAAAAAATTTATTCATCTGGCCTTTGTTTCTCTGACACTTAAGTTGTATATGTGGTGCTAGAGTTTTTAATCCAGGTCCTCACTTCTCACGCATGCCAGGCAAATGCTATAACCTCTGAGCCACAGCTCCAGCCTTCAGGTTTATTTTAAAACCCATAAAATATGGAGGATTACAAGACTGAAGGATTATCAACTGATGCACTTTGCAAAATGCTAAAAAAAATGATATATGTTTCTTTTAAACATATTAACTAATGATCCAGAAGCAGGTATAGTGACTACTGATATTTTCTAAATAGTAATGAACATAAATGATATTTTGGGATTTCTATAACCACTGCAATGGGATATAAAAATACATATCTATTAGTGATAGGTCCCAGGTATGACTGATACTACTGAGGAGTTTGCTCATATTTATAATTGAGGGAAATGCCAATTTTTAGTCAGAGGTTGATGTTAATAAAAACGAAGGTGTTATTTCTTTTTCTTGCTCAAATTCTAGGAGACCCTGAGAGTCTGGGAGGCTCGGGGTGAGACCCCTGGGTTAGACTGATCAAGTGTGCAAATTATTGAATGAGTGTGAGCTGTTTGGATGGAAGCCAGAACCATGAGTCTAAATGATCTCAGAGATTAGAAAGGATGAGATAGGCCACAATTGCTAAGAAAGCATTTGACAAGGAGTTTGAATTTGTTTTAAAGAGAGAAAGAGAATCAATTTTATTTAGTTTTTCATCTGGTTTTCGTTGCTCCAACACTTAGTTGTGTATGTGGTGCTGGGTTCAAATCTGGTTTCTTGCACATGCCAGGCAAGTGATGTAACCGTTGAGCCACCACTCCAGCCCCAGGAGTTTGAATTTGGTTGGAAAGAAGAGCAATCAGTTTCAGGTATTGGACAAGGCAGACTTGATAGCAGTTCATATGAAATAAGGCCCTTTGAGTTTGGGCTGATATTCACAAAATAAGTCAAATGGATATTGAGGATAATAATAAAGACATTTTATTTATTTTTTCAGGGCTGAGGATCGAACTCGGGACCTTGGCGCATGCTAGGCAAGCGCTCTGCCATTGAGCTAAATCCCCAACCCCCAATAAAGACATTTTAATCTGAGGTTGAATTAGTAAACTGTCAGGGTCCAGGCAACAGATCTAATAATCCTGCAAAAACCTACACAAGGAGCTGGAGTGGTGGCTCAATGGTTATGGCGCTTGCCTGGCATGCACAAGGATGCAGGTTTGAACTACATATACCATGTACTAAACTTTTTATACATATTTAATACTTACAATATAAGTAGTTACAATCATTAACTTCTCTGCTAGGCTACACTTAGCATAGCTAGTAAACAGCTAATTTGGCAGGAAGTGAGCCTCTCTCTTGGTTCTTTCTCTCCGGGATGCTGCTCCAGGGAAGGAGGTTATGAGCTCTAATCACTGGAAGTTTTCAAGCACAGGCAGGACAAATCTGTGCTTGAAAGGGTTATAAACTGTGTTCTTTGCATAATTTCAACTCCTGAGTCCCCTTCTTAGACCTGGCTGGCTCATCAGGCTGATTTTCTTCCTCATGGTTAGTTCTAGGAACTCAGCCTGTGTTCAGTTGCTGCCATCTGATAGCATGCCCTTATTCACTGCATCCTTTAGAACAAGGCTCCCTGCCAAAACTGCAAGGACAGAAATGGTCCAACCACATGATGCAGTGGGTAGTCACTAGCCACCTGTGGCTGTTGAGTAGTTGAAATAGGGATAGGGTAACTGAGAGACCGACTTTAAAATTTTATTTTAGTTAATTTAAATATGAATGGCCATAGGTGGCTTGTGGCTAACACATTGGACAGCATAGCCTTGGAGTAGGGGAACTGTGACATGGTCTGTCCAGATATCACCTGCCTTCAAAATGAAGCATATGGCCTCTCTCAGTGTTACCTGTGTGAAAGTTTCTTACAAAGATGCTATTGGACTGTATATGCCACTTTGTAATGTGCTGTTCTCCCCCTGGTGAGTGGTACAGGTAGTTTAAGGCCAGTGTGCATAAAGGGACCTCTTCTCTAAGGGAGGCCCAGTATTCTACATTGTTGCAATGACCTACATTTTATCTAACCAACCCCCTATGATGGGCATTTTGGCTGTTTCCACTGTTCTTATAATACAACAAGAAAAACACCTCAATAAACATCTTTGCATGTATATCTTTCTACCCATATGGGGGAATTTCAAAGTATGATACATTCCTAAAGGTGGAGTTGCTAGGTCAAAGGAATCACATTAAAATTGTTGGTAGATGCAGGGGTCCCACCTCATCCTTGGGGGATATTTTTTAAGACCCTCAGTGGATACCTGAAACCCCAGACAGTATCAGACTATATATATATATTTTCCTATGTGATATGATTAATATGATTAATGTGATAAAGATTAATTTATTAATTAGACATGGTAAGAGATTAACAATACCTAATAAAGAGGAATATATTATAATATTTAAACATTTATTAATTGCTTACTTTTGGAATCTTTCATTTAATATTTTCAGACCACAGTAGACTGTGAGTACCTGAAACCTGACAAGGCAAAATTGCAGATGGGGGGAGGGGGTCATACTATAATCTGGATCTAGAACATCCCTCATATGTTAAAGGCTCGGTCTCCAGCTACTGGGAGGTTGTGGAAATTTTCAAGATGTGGGGCCTAATGGGACACCTTTAGATCACTGGGAACTTGCCCTTGAAGGGTCAGTGCGATCCCAGTCCCTTGCTCTTCTCTTTCACTCCCTGGCCATGAGGTGAGCAGTTTTGCTCTACTCTGCAATCCTGCCTTGATATACCACCATGGGCACAAAGCGATGTAGTCAATTGATCATGAACTGAATGAAACCTCTAAAACCAGGAGCCAAAATAAATCTTTTCTCTATATAATTGATTATTTCAGGCATTTGTGAAACAATGGAAAGCTCACTGGGTGCAGTGGTGCACCCCTATAAGCCCAGCTACTTGGGAGTTTGAGGTAGGAGTCTCTCAAGTTCAAAGCCAGCCTCAGTAACATATGGAGGCCATGAGCAAGTTAGTAAGATACTGTCTCAAAATAAAAAATAAAAAGGAGCCAGGTGAACAGTGCCTATAATCCCAGCGACTTGGAAGGCTGAGGCAGGCAGATCCCAAGTTCAAAGCCAGCCTCAGCAATTTAGTGAGGTCCTAAGCAACTTGGTGAAACCCTGTCTCAAAATCAAATATAAAAAGGCTGGGGATGTGGCTCCGTGGTCAAGCACTTCCTGGGTTCAATCCCCAGTATCAGAAAAACAAATAAATAAAGATAATAATAATAACAATAAATAAAGCAGTGGAAAACTAACATGGTGCCAGGTGGGGAGCTGTGGGCAAGGGACTACTATACCGCCAAACTGACCTTAAAAAGGCAAAACTAAGCTGGGCTATCCTATTAGGGAGCTTGAGGCAGGCGGACCGAAAAGTCCAGGCCAGGTGTACAACTTACCAAGACCCAGTCTCAAAATAAAACATAGGGTTCAAAATTTTTTAAAAAAGGAGTTGTTGGGATGTATCTCGGGGTAGAGCGCCTCTGGGTTCAATCTCAGCGTGTGGCGCGCGCCTACATCAGCCTTCAACAGTGGCTCTGTTACTCACCTGGCCTCACCTGGCCATGCTTTTTTCTTTTTTGCTAATCTTTGTTCCTTTAGTTTCTGATTTTTTTTTTTAAAGAAAGGACAGAGAGAGAGAGAACAAATTTTTATTGAGTTTTTCACATGGTTTATCCTTGCTCCGACGCCTAGCTGTGTAGGTGGGTGCTGGGGTTTGAACCCGTGTACTCGCCCATGCCGGGCAAGCGCCGTAACCACCGAGCCACCGCTCCAGCCCCCTAGTTGCTGATATTTTAACTTACTTTTTCTTAATTACAAGCGAAGAGATATTGGATTTCTTCTGTTTGTTGCTTATCCATTCCCAACCTTTTTCTTATTTTTCACCAATATAGGGAAAACAAAAACAAATTAAAAAACCTGTATCGATCCCTAACTACACAGGGGTTGGCAGCTTTGGCGGGGGCAGAAGTGAAGGTTTATTGGGTACTTACTTGCCGAGTAACGTGCTCCGGATCGTTACCTCGTGAAAACGCTCTGCAGCGTGCAGTAACCAGTTTTATGGGACAACTACGCTCAAGGAGCCCAGTTTTGCAGTCTCTAAGCCTAACGCCCCACCACAGAGCCGCCTCGGCGCGCCTCCCACCGGAAGCCCTCGGGCTATTTCCACCACCGGGTCGCCTCAGGCTCGCGCCGGTTAGACGCACCGTTAGGAGCTTGGGCCTTGAGCGCTGCGGAACGAAAGAGCCAGGCTTCTAGTGTCTCCGGCTCTGACATTTAAAAGCCAGCCTCCCTCCGCCCCTCCTCCCCGCGATGCCTGTCGGAAGTTGTAGTCAGTCCCTCCCCAAGCCTGCTCCAATGTAGGAAAGGACAGGACTACAATTCCCAGTATGCCTCGCGGCGTCGAGTGCAGCGCCTATTCTCACCCTTCGCACTCTTCCATTGCATTCCTTCCTATTTCTCCCTTCTTTTCTGAGTACTCCGCTTTGGGCTCTCGTCTGTGAACTTTTTCGTCGCTCGCACATCTTTTTCTCGCATTTTCCACCATCCTTTCTTCTTTCCTCGGAGCTAAAGAGAGACATTGGCTCCAATTAAACTACTGCTCAAGACCCGGGCAGCGTGAGGGGATCCACACAGTGGTGAAGGGTCCCAGCAGGGTCAGGGTATGAGTTTAGTGAGAGGCGGGAAGAGAGGAGATGAGACGGTGTGGGTGAAGTAGACTTCGGGGAGGGAAGGGATAGAGGTGGGTTTAGCTTTGGGCAGCACGGGGAGGAAGAGAGAGTTTATTGCCATGTCTAGGAGAAGTGCGCTAAAAAATAGAAGATGAGGAAGACTGACAGATTTGGAGCTTGTAGACTGATCTGACTAGGAGGAAGCGAGGGGGCGGCCGCACTGCGCTTAAACAAATCTCATTGTCACTGCTTAACTAAAGACGGGACACGTCATTCAAATACAAAACGATTTTACAAACATAGGACATTTTTGAGAGAAAAGGAGTTTAGGGCAGAACTAGGATGAGGAAGCAGGAAAGGAGGGGAGATTGGAGGTTGGTGAAGTTTGGGAGAAATAAGAAATGAGTGATATAGGGGAGGAAACCTTAGAAAAGATGGGGTTATTGGGCTGATGGATCTGGAATCAGTGAGAAAGATTAGGGGTGATGCTGGCATGGATTGTGGCGGGCATGTGTCTAACATTTATATCTCTCAGGTGATGGAGAGCACCCCTGCAAGGGGTGGACTGAACCGAGTGCACCTACAGTGCAGGAATCTACAGGAGTTCTTAGGGGGCTTGAGCCCTGGAGTATTGGATCGATTGTATGGACACCCTGCCACTTGTCTGGCTGTCTTTAGGTGAGGGACCTCCTTCATATCAGGGACTGTGGTGGGGAAACGTAATGGGGTCTGCAGACTGGAATTAGTTAACATGGGTAGAAGCTTAGTAGCCTGCTAAGGATAGAAGGTGATGGAGATTTCTCCAAAGTGTGGCAGGCCAAAACAGATGGAGCTGTGGTAAAGGTGTGGCAGTAAGATGAAATGTTTGAGAAGCAGTGAGGGTTAGAGATGCAGGAAAGTGACAGCTTCTTATCCTACCATATGACTTCTGTGCTTTACAGGGAGCTCCCATCTTTGGCTAAGAATTGGGTGATGCGGATGCTTTTTCTGGAGCAACCTTTGCCACAAGCAGCTGTAGCCCTGTGGGTGAAGAAGGAGTTCAGCAAGTGAGTCTCTACTGGATTCTCAGCAAGACACAAATTCCTTTCTTTCTTTTTTTTCAAAGAGAGAAAGACAGTGAGAGAGAAAGACAGAGAGAATCAACTATTTTTATTGAGTTTTTCACATGGCTTTTGTTGCTCTGACACTTAGTTGTGTATGTGGGTTGCTATCGGTTTGAACCTGTGTACTTGGACATGCTGGGCAAGCGCCGTAACCACCGAGCCACCGAGCCACCGCTCCAGCCCCAAGACACAAATTTCTTAACCTCTAGATCTCCTAAACTGCTGTTCCTTAGAACACTTCCAGGAAATTTACACACACACACACACACACACACACATATTTTTTGGTGTTGGGGGTTGAACCCAGGTCCTTCAGATGCACACTAAGCATGTGTTCTACCACTGAGCTACGTTCCCCACCCACTCCAAGGGGAATTGGTATGTTGCAAAAGTTGTAATTAAATAAGCTTTGGAAAGTGTGCAAACTTTCCTTCTTGGAGAGTTTTTTTGTTTTTGTTTTTTTTTTTTTGGTACTGGGAATCAAACCCAGTGGTTCTTAACCACTAAGTCACATCCTCTTTTTATTTTTTATTTTTCAGACAGGGTCTCACTAAGGTACTTAGGGCCTCAATAAATTGCTGAGGCTGGCTTTGAACTTGCAATCCTGCCTCAGTCTCCCAAGTTGCTGAGATTATAGGCATGTGCCACTGCACTCGGCCCTCTTGGAGAGTTGTGATGTCAATGAAAAGACTTTTTTTTTTCTTGGTACTAGGGATTAAACCTAGGGGTGCTTAACCACTGAGCCTCATCCCCAGCCTTTTTATTTTTTTATTTTGAGACAGGGTCTTGCTAAGTTGCTTAGGGCCTCACCAAGTTGTTGAGGCTGACCTCAAACTTGCAATCCTCGTTCCTCAGCCTCCTAGGTTGCTAGAATTATAGGTGTGCACCACTGCACCCAACAATAATGAGACTTGTGTTGTAGATTGATAGGCATTGCAGTAAAGATATTTGTCTTAAGAAGACATGATTTTAGTATGTCTTAAGAAGACATGATTTGGGCTGGAGCAGTGGCTCAGCAGTTAGGGCGCTTGCCCGGTATGCGTGAGGACACGGGTTCAAACCCCAACACCCATGTACACAACGAAGTGTCAAAGCAACGAAAGCCACATGAAAAACTAAATTAAAAAAAATGTATATGTATTCTCTCTCTCTCACTGTCCTTCTCTCCTTAAAAAAAAAAAAAAAGACATGATTTCACTATGTGAAGCTGTGTTCCAAGAATTACCAGTTCAGAAAAGCCATAAATGGAGGCCTCTATAGCCTTCCTTCTTTTTGCTCTCCAGACACCCTATTCACCTTTCTGCTTTTGTTCCAGGGCCCAGGAGGAGAGCACAGGTCTGCTGAGTGGCCTCCGCATCTGGCACACCCAGCTACTCCCTGGCGGTCTTCAGGGCTTTATCCTCAACCCTGTCTTTCGCCAGAACCTTCGCATTGCCCTTCTGGGTGGGTATGTCACTTCCTTCTCTTCCTAAGCTAAGCAAGGGGAACTGCTAAGGACACTACTCGAGGGGGTGGGGGAGCTTCTGATGAGCCTCCAGAACCTTGGGAGCTTCTTCAGGAATAAATTGGATCAGATATAGCTGTAGGATGTAGGAAATGTTCCCCACTCCTGGTCCATGGGTTAAGGGTGGGAAGGGTTGAGGGACAGCAGTGAAGACAGGGCTCCTTACTTTTGGCCTATCTGGCCATAGTGGGAAGGCCTGGTCTGATGACACAAGTCAACTGGGACCGGACAAGCATGCCCGAGATGTTCTTTCACTTGACAAGTATGCTGAGGAGCGATGGGAGGTGAGGATGTGGGCCTCTGTGTGTATCTCTGCTGTGCTTCTACTTTGTGTGGCCCTTGGATACTTTGGTCTCTTTGTTCCCTTCCACTTCTAGGTGGTCTTACATTTCATGGTGGGCTCCCCCAGCGCAGCTGTCAGCCAGGATTTGGCTCAGCTCCTCAGCCAGGCTGGGCTGATGAAGAGGTGAGGAAGCCCGAGGCATAGCAGCTCCCTGCTTTGTCATCTCCTTGGGGTCCTGATAAAAACTGGGTATCCAGGGTGAGTCAGGATTGGAGGGAATTGACTAAATAAAGTACAGCCAGAGATACCCAGAAGAAGCATGAGAGGACATGTGGAGATGGTAGACCTTCTTGGCATATTTCTATCATTGTCCCTCTCTGTGCCTAGTAGTGAATCTGGAGAGCCACCCTGCATTACCTCTGCTGGCTTTCAGTTCCTCTTGCTGGACACTCCTGCCCAACTCTGGTACTTTATGTTGCAGTATCTGCAGACAGCCCAGGTGAGGAGGCCAGGGCCTATTCCCAGCATGCTTTGCTCTTCCTAGGTCCCACCGAGAGATGACCACCTACAGACTCTCTTTCCTCCTCTCTTTTCTTTTTCTTTCTCCTTCATTTTCTTCCTCCCATCTCTCCTTTGTCTCCAGAGCCGGGGCATGGATCTGGTGGAGATTCTCTCCTTCCTCTTCCAGCTAAGCTTTTCTACTCTGGGCAAGGTAAGCAGGGGGCTAGAGGACAGGAGATGGGAAGGGGAAGTCAGATTGGGACAACAGAGTGAGAAGGGGAAGGAGGGAACAAGTGTATGGGGCTGGGGGAAGGAGGAAGGGATGTGTTTTAGTTCCCAGCTGGCTACCTTTTCCCTAGGATTACTCTGTGGAGGGTATGAGTGATTCTCTGTTGAATTTCCTGCAACATCTGCGAGAGTTCGGCCTTGTTTTCCAGAGGAAGGTATGAATATTCAGACACATGGTTCTCAGCACTAGCAGGAAGCAATTGCCAGCACTGAGTACTTGTGGGAAGAAGTTGAAGGTTGAGGCTCTGTGCACTGGGAGGGATCTGATGTCCCACATAGGTAAATATATAGGGCAGTGACACCTGAGAGAAGGCCTTTGTCTTTTCCTTCTGTCCTTCCCAGAGAAAATCTCGACGTTACTATCCCACACGCCTGGCCATCAATCTCTCATCAGGTGTCTCTGGAGCTGGGGGCACTGTGCATCAGCCAGGCTTCATTGTCGTGGAAACCAACTACCGACTGTATGCCTACACTGGTGAGGCTAGACAGAGGGCCTCTGGGAGAGCAGATGGGGGTGGGAGTGGGGAGGGGTAGGAAGCAGGAGGGGATGCAATTTATGTTTGTTTACTGGTGGTTTACAGAGCTCTCTGACATTTCTCCTTACACTTGAGGGAAGGGCTTGAGGGAACGTAGACAGCCTCCTCATCTTCTCTTCCTATCCCTGAGTCAGAGTCGGAGCTGCAGATCGCCCTCATTGCCCTCTTCTCTGAGATGCTCTATCGATTTCCCAACATGGTGGTTGCACAGGTGACCCGTGAGAGTGTGCAGCAGGCCATTGCCAGTGGCATCACAGCCCAGCAGGTATCCCCACTTAGGGGAGGAAGAAGAGGGAAGATGGGCTGTGCATGGACTTTGGGCTACAGAGTGGTCCCATTATGGAAGGCTAGCCTCAAGTCTGTCACAACAGTGGAGATGCATCATCTGTGTTTGAGCACTAGGCATGTGAAGAAAAATTAAGGCCTTAGGTATGGGAGTATGCACACCCTTGAGGTAGAAAAACATGGAGGTAGGAGGTATAGCTTTGGATTTGTGCATCAGCACTACCATTTCTAGCTGTGTAAACTGGGCATAGTTGCCTTACCTCTGAGTCTCAGTCTCCTCAAATGGTAAAAACACAGTTCTCAGCTTACAGGGTTGTGAGGATTTAGTGGAATAGTAGAGATAAAGATTTTTAATTCAGAGCCTTTTGAGCTCTAAGTGCTGAAAATATAGTAGCTACTGCTTTTTTTTTTATCAGAGAGAGAATGAGAGAAAGAATCAATTTTATTTATGTTTTTATCTGGTTTTAGTTTCTCCAGTACTTAGTTGTTTATGTGGAGCTGGGGATTAAACTCAGGTCCTCATGCATGCCAGGCAAGTGCTGTACCAGTGGTAGCTGGAGCTACCACTCCAGCCCTTGCTACTGTTATTTTATTTATTTTTTATTTTTTTATTTTTTTAAAGAGAGAGGGACAGTGAAAGAGAGAAACAACTTCATTTAGTTTTTCACATGGCCTTAGTTGCTCCAACATTCAATTGTGTACGTGGTGCTGGGGTTTGAACCCAGGTCCTCGTGCTTGCCAGGCAAGCGCGGAAACCGCTGAGCCACCGCTCCAGCCCGCTTCTGTTATTTTAAAGAAAGAAAAAACCAAGACTATGGAAAGAGCAAATGTGCCAGAGAAGGAATAGCAGTCATGACCAGTGGGAGTAAGGACTGGAGATACAGCTGAACAGGGAGGAGTTGAGTTGACAATAGGAACATGGCTATGAGTTTTTAAACAAATAGTTGCTCTTCAGACATTAGGTGACAGCTTTGATGGCTTTCTGCCTTCCTGCTTGAGCTGCCATCCCATTTTTATCTGTTTTCCTAGATAATCCATTTCCTAAGGACAAGGGCCCACCCAGTGATGCTGAAACAGGTATGGACAGATACCAAGATGCCAGAGACCGGCAGAAAGATGCAGAGGAGAAGGGCCATGCACATCTAGGGGTTGAGTGGAGGGTGTGGGTTGTCTGGGCAGTATTCCTGAATCCTTACAGCCCACCCTTGCTCCTGTAGACTCCTGTGTTGCCCCCTACCATCACCGACCAGATTCGGCTGTGGGAGCTGGAAAGGGACAGACTACGGTTCACTGAGGGTGAGTGGCTTTTTGTGGCTGAGTCTTAGTTGAAGTCATTAGTTAAAGGAAGAGCAGTTGATGAGCTGAAAGTTTTTGTGCATTTCATCTTTTGTACATTGCATGGAAAAGGAGACAAAAGCTGGCAAGACGCTTGTTATTTGAGGGTGAGTTTGCAGCACTAAATAAATTGACCCAAACCAGTGCTGTGTGCATTTGGCTAGGAGAGGGAGAGTGGGAGGGATAATTCAGTCATTTTCCTGGGTTTGATGGACTTCCATGGGTTTTCTTGTTTTATATTGACTTTCTGAACGTGGCTGCGTAACGCTAGTGTTGAGAGAAGCCCCTGAGCAGGCAAGCGTTGAGAACTGTTCTTAGACGGCGCCATGGGGCAGGCGCCGGAGTTGCCCTAAGACTCCTGCGCAGGGGCTCTAGGGGCCCCAGCCTCATCTCCCCCTCTCTTCGCCCTCCGGCTCCGCCCACCCCAGGCGTGCTGTATAACCAGTTCCTGTCGCAAGTGGACTTTGAGCTGCTGCTAGCCCATGCGCGGGAGCTGGGCGTGCTCGTGTTCGAGAACTCGGCCAAGCGACTCATGGTGGTGACCCCCGCCGGGCACAGTGACGTGAAGCGCTTCTGGAAGCGGCAGAAGCACAGCTCCTGAGAAAGCCTGATTCCCCACCGGACCTGGGCGGGCGGGCGAGCCGGTCGCATGGCGGGGGCGGGGCCTCACAACTCAGGTGTTTTTTATTTACACGCCAAGGCTTCTCTTGTTTAATAAAACTGTGGAAATGAGCTCTGCGGCTCCGGGCGCCTCCTCGGGCAGCCTCTGCCCGCGGCTTACCGACTTCTCGGCTCCAGCGGCCGTAGGCCGTGCAGGTGGCCGGGAGGCTGGCTTCCGCGCCTGCGCCGTGGGCGGCCCCGCCTCCTTGTACGCGCATTGTGCGGGCCACGTTCCGGGGTCGGGACGCCGGCGCCAGTAGTCGCAGGGCGCGCTGGGATAGCTGCGGGGTCGCGGGGTGAGCGCGCACCGGGTCGGCCTCAGGGAAGTGGGACGGGTGCTGGACTAGTTATACGCGGTGGGGCTAGCGGGAGGACCGGGCTGCGCGGGCTAGGGGCACTGAGTGGCCCCAGGGTAGGCGGTGATCTTAGTGACCAGCTCCTAGGCGCGCTGATGCTCATTACCTTCAGGAGCTCCTGAAACCTCTGCCTCTTGTCAGCCTCGTGTCACAGAAACAGGTCGAGGGGCAGAGACTCTGATCCTGCCCCAGAAATGCCCTGATCTCCACTGTAGGATGCCTTACCTGGGCACTTAAAGAGGAATGGTCGTGTGGAAGGAGATAGAATAAGAGACCACTTCTAGCAGAAGGCAGGAAATAAAGGGAAAGACTGGTGGGTGTGACCCTCTGGCACCCCCTTGTCCTAATGTACTGTCTGCCCCAAACAGATCTCGGCCTCTTCCCAAACACTCCTCATGCCTCATTTGCCTCTGGCCTCTTTTCGACGGCCACTTTGGGGCCTGAGGTCCCCACAGGGTCTCCCTAGGTCCCGGCCCCTTTCTACACAGTCAGAGCCCCATGGACCTCCGGTTTCCCGAAGGAACCGTGAAGCCAAACAGAAGCGCCTGCGGGAGAAGCAGGCGGCACTGGAGGCTGGGCTATCTGAGAAGAACAAGGTTAGGGGATCAGTGTGTGCTTGGGTCTGAAACTTGGAAGGGGGCTGGAGGAGACAGACTGGGATCCAGATGGCTGAGGTATACTGGGAATGGCAAACCTCCCTTTCTGTTCATCCCCCAGTCACCCGCGGAATCCACTAAAGCCTGGAGTCCTAAGAACATACTATTGTATGAAATCCCTACAAAACCTGGTGAAAAGAAAGGTAATTAGGGAATCTGAAGTCCTCTCATACTTTTGTTGCCCATTTGTTCTGCTGAAATGCAGCCTGGAAGAAAGTTCAGTAGTTAGTGGACTCTCTTACCCTTATGCTTCCATAGTTGTCTCTGGACCTCTGCCTCCTGCTTACAGTCCCCAATATGTTGAGGCGGCCTGGTACCCATGGTGGGTGCGAGAAGGCTTCTTCAAACCAGAATATCAGGTTAGTGTCCTGAAGAAAAGGTTTCTAAATGGTTCTCAGGACAGAATGACCTTTGAGGTTGATGGGCACCACTTAGCCTCAGAGGTGAGTTCATATTGCATACCTTGTCTTTTTTCGGATCCCCATTTTCCTGTTATTTGTTGGAAATTCTTTTTGAATTGGAGGCTCTAGGGGGTGCTATTTCCCCAGGTAATACCTAGTTCTCTCCTTTGACTTTCCTTATTCTTTCTAGGCACAGCTGCCCCAGGCTACAGGGGAGACTTTTTCCATGTGTATTCCACCTCCCAATGTCACTGGTTCCCTGCACATTGGTCATGCACTCACAGTGGCCATACAGGATGCCCTCGTGCGCTGGTGAGGGGAATGGGGACCACAATTCTTGGAAGGGAAATAAAAAGTGCAGGAATGAGTGAAGATAACCACATGAATCCAGAGTCTCACTTGAGAGTGTTTCTGTTGCAGGCACCGGATGCGTGGGGATCAAGTGTTGTGGGTTCCTGGCTCAGATCATGCAGGAATTGCTACACAAGTAGGTCTTTGTCACATTTTCCTCTCCACAGGTGAAAGTGTGATCTTCCCCCAATGCAACCTGATTTGGTGTTCATTTGCTGTAATCCTACTGCAGGTTGTGGTGGAGAAACAACTGTGGAAGGAGCAGGGAGTGAGGAGACATGAGCTGAGTCGAGAAGACTTCCTTAGGGCAGTGTGGCAGTGGAAAGAGGCGTGAGTGTGTTGAACACAGCTGCAGGGGCCACTCAGAGTTGGCAGGTTGAGTCCTGGCTTCCCACTGTTGTCTTTCCTAACTTGTAGCCTGCAGTTCTTCCAGCGTAGTCCTCACTTCTCAGAGATGGAGTTCTGAAATCCCTTAGCATTTGGTGGAGTCTCCAAGCTTTGTGTGTGTGTGTGTGTGTATTGTATGTACATCAGAAAGTACATGTTTGAGCTGGGCATAGTGGCACATGCCTGTAATCCCAGTGACTCAAGAGACTGAGGCACAGGAGGCTCACAAGTTCAAAGCCAGACTCAGCAAGGCAATAAGTAACTTGTTGAGATCCTATCTCAAAATAAAAAGTAAAAAAAGCGTTGTGGATGTGGTTTAGTGTAAAGTGTCCCTGGGTTCAATCCCTGGTATCAAAAAAAAAATTTCTTGTGTGTGTGTACATTTGTGTAGATGTGTGTTTATATGTGTGTGTGAATATATATATATATATATATTTATTTATTTATTTATTTCCTGTCTATTTATCTCACTTTACCTTGCTTAGATTTCATCATCTCTCATACTTGTCCATTCCCACCTTCCAATTGCTGTAAAATTACTCTCATTCTTCCAGGTCTTTTATCACATGCTGCTTTCTCTGTGTAACTTTCTTGGATTTTCCACAAATTGGCTGCTCCCTCTCTGTTCTAGAGAACTCTATATTCATAGAAAGCCCTAAAATGGGTTTTTGGGTCTGTTTCTATCAGCTTCTAGAGCCTAGGTCCACATCGTATGCATTTTTTTTTTTTTTTTTTAAAGAGAGAGGGACAGTGGGGGAGAGAGAATCAATTTTATTTAGTTTTTCACATGGCTTTCATTGCTCCGAGACTTCATTGTGTACGTGGTGCTGGGGTTTGAACTCGCGTACTCCCGCTTGCCAGGCAAGCACCATAACCGCTGAGCCACCGCTCCAGCCCTCATATGCACTTTTATTTTCCTCCAACACCTGGCATTGTGTCTGCTGACAAGTAACTCTCTGGGTGCAGGAAAGGAGGAGAGATTTGTGAGCAGCTGCGTGCTCTGGGTGCCTCCCTGGATTGGGATCGAGAGTGTTTCACCATGGATGCTGTGAGTGTCCCATATTGTATTCCCTGTGGGAGTTGGAGGGGAGCATGTTTAGAGTTGAGTGTACTAGGAAAGGGAAGTGGGTCCCCGAGGGGAGGCATTCTGCTGAGAAGGGGCTGTTAGATGTGTACACTCAGGTCATTCTAGGGCTCCTCGATGGCTGTGACTGAAGCTTTTGTGCGACTCTACAATGCAGGATTGTTGTACCGGAGCCGTCAGCTTGTCAACTGGTCATGTACTTTAAGATCAGCTATCTCGGATATTGAGGTGAGGCAGAGAAAGAGAAACAGGTTTGTGAAAGCTCTAGGGCAGGATAGTTGAGTAGTTAAGAGCTCAGACTCTGAAGGCAGTCTGCCTGGATTCAAGTCTGAGTCTGCCAAAACCAGCTGTGTGACTTTTAGTATCTTCTTTCAGCCTCTACTTCCTCAGTCTATAAATTAGAGAGATGGAATGCTTGCCCTGTGGGACTGTTGTAAAGTTCAAATGAGAATTTGTGTAAGGTGCTCAGCACAATACTTGGTCATGCTTAAGTACTGAGTGAATATTTACTGTTATTATATGACTGCCAAAAAAGGGAGTTGGCTCCTGAGTTCTCTGAATGGGATTTAGATGGATTATAGGGAGGTTGGGGCACACAGATCAGTGGTGATAGAAGTTCTCTGAATGTGAGCTCTGCAGAGAGGTTGCTCTCTGACTTGGCCTCTTTGGCTTCTCCAGGTAGACAGCCACCCTCTGCCTGGCCGCACGGAGCTCCAACTGCCTGGCTGCCCCACCCCTGTGTCTTTTGGCCTCCTCTTTTCTGTCGCCTTCCCTGTGGATGGAGAGGCTGGTGAGTGTGCTCTCCTGAAGAGTTGCCCTCTTACCTGTGTTTTCTCTGTTTTCTCTAGCCCATATTGGGCTGCTTGGCACCCTGGTGTTTGCATCCTTGTGGGTACTTACCCTGCTGGGGGATTAAGAAAAGCATATGTGGTCTTGCCTTTTGGGAACTTATTATAATTCTGCAGGAGTCTGCTACCCATAAAAGAGGCAAAAGATCAGTTATAAAGTGTGGTTTGTACAGTAAGTGTTCTGAATAGTTCAGAGAAGGGGGAGAGAGATGAGCAGAATAATCTGAGGAAATGTTTTGTAGGAGAGTCTTGTGCTAGCCATGAAGAATGCACAGCATTTATGATTAGGACTCTAAGACTCCCGTGCGTCCTCAGGGCACCTAGCAGGATTCTAGTTGCTTTTTTTAGCTGGCGCCTGTTATCGAGGGAATTCCTTTGGACCAGCATCCCCCCAGGCCTCTAGTCATGTGCTTATGGGAAATCTGGGCCCCTGTAGACATGACTTCTAATTTTCTGTTACTCCCAGCGGCCTCACCTTGACTACTTCCTTTCCTTGCCTCTTCCAGTTCTCCTGGCTTTAGCTGTGTGACAGGAGTGAGGGGTAAAGGTAATGACCAACTCTTAAGTGCTTGAATATTTGTCTTCAGATGCAGAGGTTGTAGTAGGAACCACGAGGCCAGAGACATTGCCTGGAGATGTGGCTGTGGCTGTTCACCCTGAAGACTCCAGATACACAGTAATTAATCCAAAATGTGCTGCCTGTATCCTGGCTCTCCTGGTCCACCCTTCTTTTTAAGATGCTGACTCCTTCTTTTCTCTTCCTACTCCCTTTTCTGAGTCTTTTTCTCTTATCCCAGCTCTTTAGAGACTTTGACCCTTTTCCTTTCCTTTTCTGATATTATGCTTTCTCTGTAGCTCAGTGATGACCAACTATGGCCCCTATACCAAATCTAGATGCTGCCTGTTTTTGCCTGGGGATTGTACATAGGGGTACTTCACCACTGAGCTGCATCCTCAGTCCTTCTTATTTTTTGTTTTCAGAGAGGATCTCATTAAGTTGCTAAGGGTCTTGCCAAATTGTTGAGACTGGCCTTGAACTTGTGATCCCCCTACTTTAGCCTCCCAGGTTGCTAGGATTACAGGTGTGCGCCACTGTGCACAGCTCGCTGCCTATTTTTGTATGAGCAGCATTCATTTATTTTATGTATTATCTCTGGCTGCTGTTGTATATATTATCTAATTTTGCCACAGTGACAGTGGGAGGGTGGAGTAATTGTTTAGAGACTAATTATTTTTCCTCTTTCCATATTTTTTATTGGTACTCAGAGACTAAATTTGCCTCTTGTTTAAAATATTTACTATCTGGCTCCTGAAGGAAAAGTTGGCAGAATTTGTTCTAGTTAAGATTCTCATGCCTGGACCTCTCTACCCCATAACTCGTGCCTATCTCTGTCCCTCATCCCTACGCCTTCCCTTCAGCATCTGCATGGACGACAGCTTCGTCATCCCTTGACAGGACAGCTTCTCCCCATCATCACAGATGCTGCTGTTCAGCCACATATGGGCACAGGTGAGCAGAGACCTGAGGTCAGAGGAGGGAGAAAAGGTCAGGTGCTTTGGGGGAGAGGAGAGGGAACCAGGAGGAAGTAGAAAGTGTGTTGGGGGTGAGATCTGGATGGGTAGTGGGAAAGGAACAGGAGGCAGACTGAAGACAGGAGGCATGGGGAGATGTAGGTGATGATACATCTGGAAAACCAGAGGCCAAGGTCAGGGTCAATGGTCACTGCAGTTGTGCTTCCCCAGGGGCAGTGAAAGTGACTCCAGCTCATAGTCCTGCCGATGCGGAGATGGGGGCTCAACACGGCTTGAGTCCCCTGAGTGTTATTGCCGAGGATGGGACCATGACTTCCATCTGTGGGGACTGGCTGCAGGTGGGACAAGTCTTTGTGCTACCCATTCTCTGGGGCACTCTTTGCCCTGCCACCTCTTCCCACTCTCTTGTTTCTCTAAGGTTTTTCATCTGTACTGTTGCTACTTTCTCCCCAGGGTCTTCACCGATTTGTGGCCCGGGAAAAGATTATATCTGTACTGAGGGAGCGGGGCCTGTTCCGAGGCCTCCAGGACCACCCAATGGTGCTGCCCATCTGCAGGTAGTCTTACTCTAACTCCTTTACTAAGGGATACCCCCAAAAGGCAACGGATAAAGAGTAAAAATAACAATAGGATGGGCTCTGTGCCCTATGTTAGAATATAGGTTCTGAGCTGGGTGTGGTGGCACATTCCTATAATCCAGGCTACTTGGGAGGCTGTGACAGTAGGATTGCAAGTTGAAGGCCAGCCTCAGCAACTTGATGGGACCCTATCTCAAAACTAAAAAGCTCAGTGGTAGAGCCCCCTTGGGTTCAATTCCTAGTACTGGAGGAAACAAAAACAAAAACCAGGTTCTATGACAGTGTTGTTCATTGCTTACCTTCAGTACTGAGGGCCAGGCCTGGAATGGAGTAGTGTCCCTGGGAGTAGGCACAGGGCTTTCAGAGTAGTGGATACCTGTTTTCCTTTCAGTCGTTCTGGGGATGTGGTGGAATACCTACTGAAGAGCCAGTGGTTTGTCCGCTGCCAGGAAATGGGGAACCGAGCTGCCAAGGTGAGGCTCAGTGCGAGGAAAGACTGGACCTGGGGTGGAGAGCTCTCTGAGAATTGAGATGAAGAATTGGGAGGCCAAAAAGCTTCCTGCCCCAAAGATATGTAGCTGCGGTAATTGAGGGAGTGGTGTGTGGGTTGGAGGCAAGATGGTCTATAGAGGGCTAGCTCGTATCCTCACTCAAGCCCAGAATCTTCTCAGAAAGCTTTTGAGGTCCTTTCTCAGTTGTTTTTTTTTTTTAAAGAAACAGCTTAAAAGCAATACAAATCACATTTTTAATTTTTTTATTTTTCCTAAAGAGAGAGGGACAGTGAGAGAGACAGAGAAAGAGAGAAACAGCTTTATTTAGTTTTTCACATGGCCTTCGTTGCTCTAACACTTAGCTGTGTACGTGGTGCTGGGGCTTGAACCCGGGTCCTCCTGCTTGCCAGGCAAGCACCAAAACCGCTGAGCCACCGCTCCAGTCCCCTTTCTGAGTTTTTAAACTATAGCAGAGTCCACTTACCCATCCCTGAAGGTGTGGGCACACAGGAAAGGATGCGTTGGCTGAAGGCCTCTTTCCTTCCAGGCTGTGGAGTCAGGGGCTCTGGAGCTCTCTCCTTCCTTCCACCGGAAGAGCTGGCAGCACTGGTTTGCCCACATTGGGTAAGGCTCAGAGTTGCTCTCTGGGATGTGGATAGCGACCCCCTGAGTGTGCTGAGACATCACTGACATCCTTTCTTCTTGGCAGGGACTGGTGTGTCTCACGGCAGCTGTGGTGGGGCCATCAGATTCCAGCCTACCTGGTCATTGGGGAGCATGTGAAGGTAGGAGGAAGGATCCCTAGCTAGGAGTCAGAGGCCTGCCAGTCCCAGCCCCTGCCTCTTGAGATACTTCATGGTCTTGGTCACATAGCCTACTGCATGGTAAAGGCTTCCTGAGCTGGAGTTTCTTCCTCGCATCCCCAGAGGGGGGCCAGTCATAGGAGAAAACACAAAAACTAAGGGACATCTTACACCTGCCCATTGTTATTCTTCTTCCCTTTCTCCCACTCCCTAATTTTGCAGGATGGTAGGGAGGACTGTTGGGTGGTTGGGCGTTCAGAGGCCGAGGCCAGAGAGATAGCAGCAGAAGTGACCGGGAGGCCAGGCGCAGAGCTGATCCTGGAAAGGGGTGAGTGCCTGAGCCCTGGGGAAGGCAGGGTGGCTGGGTCTTTCAGCTGGAAAAGGTGGGGCAAGGCAAGCTGGGAGTGGAGCAATAGATAAGCCCATGGCCTCTGTGGTAGGGTGCCCTGGAAGGGTGAGCAACAGTCTGAGGTGCTAGATGCTAAGGTTCCAGTTGTCCCCCAACCCTATTCTGTTTCCCAGACCCTGATGTCCTGGATACATGGTTCTCTTCGGCTCTTTTCCCTTTTTCTGCTCTGGGCTGGCCCCAAGAGGTAAGATGGAGATAATGAAGAAGGTGGACAGCTGGGCCCCCACAGAGCTGAGAGGAGCCAAGTGGGGGCTTGGGCTTCTTATTGCTTCTCTCTTCTTCTAGACCCTAGACCTTGCTCGTTTCTACCCACTGTCACTTTTGGAAACGGGCAGTGATCTCCTGTTTTTCTGGGTGGGCCGCATGGTCATGTTGGGGACCCAGCTCACTGGGAAGCTCCCCTTCAGCAAGGTAACAGCCCTTCAATGCCCTTCCATTTTTGTGGATTCCTGAATTTCCCCAAACCTCCCCTCCCTTCTTCCCTAATGTATTTTCTATGTTCCCTTTTTTTCTGATCCGCTGCCCACCCTAATCTATGTAGAGGCCAGAGATATCCAAGCCCCCTCTGCTGACCCCTTCTATGCCCCCAGGTACTTCTTCATTCCATGGTTCGGGACAGGCAGGGCCGGAAGATGAGCAAGTCCCTGGGGAATGTTCTAGACCCACGGGACATCATCAGTGGGGTGAAGCTGCAGGTGAGGATGAAGGTTCTGGTTTGAGGGTTGGGGGAACCTGAGGAGAGAAGCCAGCTGGGAGGGACAAGAAGGGTAGGGGTAGCAGGTGTGAGCCTTATGTGTGGGGCAGACCTTTAACCTAGGCCACTGACTTCCTCATACATCCCCAGGTACTGCAGGCAAAGCTAGGAGATGGGAACTTGGATCCTGCAGAGCTGGCCATTGCAGCTGCAGCACAGGTGTAATTGCCACCCCTCCCCCCACCCCTATCCAAGTCTTTAGTTCAAGGATTTACTCTGCAGCCAGGCTTCTAGCCCTGTAAGCATCTGTCTTTTTCTTCTGGTTGCAGAAAAAGGAATTTCCTCATGGGATCCCAGAGTGTGGGACAGATGCCCTGAGATTTGCACTGTGCTCCCATGGAGCCCTGGGTGAGCCAGTGGTGGACTGGGCAAGGCAGCAGGGCACCTGTGCAGAGGGGTGGGCAGGATCAGGGACTTTCCATGCAGCTGCCCGCATGAAAACTCCCCTGTTCTCTCACCTCCAGGGGGCAACCTGCACCTGTCTGTCTCTGAGGTCCTAAGCTGTCGCCATTTTTGCAACAAGATCTGGAATGCCCTGCGCTTTATCCTCAATGCTCTAGGGGAAAACTTCGTACCCCAGCCTATAGAGCAGGTCAGACACAGCAGCAGTACATAGAGGGGGAAAGTCTCACATCCAAACGTCGAAGGACAGGGGCTGGAGCGGTGGCTCAGCAATTGTGGTGCTTGCCGTGTTTGCCTGGCATGCGCAAGGCTGTGGATTTGAACCCCAGCACCACATACACAATGTAGTGTCGGAGCAACAAAAGCACAATAAAAACTAAATAAAATTGATTCTCTCTTTCTCTCTTTCACTGTCCCTCTCTCTTAAAAAAATCAAAACAAAAAAAGAAACAAAGGCTGAAGGGCCACCTGCAAGGAAAGAAGGTAGGGGAGTGGGAGGCTGAACTGTTTGGGTCCTGGACCTCCTTTGCCCGCAGATGTCTCCCTCCTCCCCAATGGACACCTGGATGCTCAGCCGCTTGGCCCATGCTGCCTGGGAGTGTGAGCGGGGCTTCTTCAGGCATGAACTCTCGCTTGTCACCCATGCCCTGTACCATTTCTGGCTCCATGATCTCTGTGATGTCTACCTGGTGAGTGGCTCAAAGTTTTTACTCTTGTGGCACTGCTGCCAGTTTTTTCTGAAGTCAGGGCCAATGGCCAGTAGCTGTGGA
>PVKS010033676.1:0-21514 GCA_004027875.1 Aplodontia rufa | reverse complement strand
TATCTGGATTTAACTCATGCTACTAGACCAACTTTCTCATTGTCCAGGGTCTAGTCCCCACCTCCACAGATGAGTGGAGACAATCGACCCTTAGATCTCTGGGTTAAGCTGATTTTACTCATCATGATCTCTTCCATAGCCATCCATTTACCTTCAAAGGCTGCAATATCATTGTTTCTAATTGCTGTGTAATATTCCAGGACTGATCTTACAAACTGTGGTTGTAACGCAGAAAACCAACTCCAAGGAAGTAGTTCTTTTTTTTTTTTTTTTAGAAAGAGAGAGAGAGGAGACAGAAAGTGAGAAATAACTTTTATTTTAGTTTTTCATGTGGCTTTCATTGCTCCAAGACTTTGCTGAGTATGTGGTGCTAGGGTTTGAACTTGGGTACTCGCACATGCAAGGCAAGCGCTGTAACCACTGAGCCACTACTCCAGCCCCCAAGAAAGTAGTTCTGACAGCCTCAACAAAAGAAGAAAACGTAGATTTTCAAATGAACAGCTTCATCATGACACAGCTTTGATAACTGAAATTTTTTGGTTGCTTTTTCACTATAATAAGAATAAACTACTGATCTTAGAACTTACATCTTCCAATTCGTAACTCCAGCATCAGATATCGCCTCTCCCTATGCCCTTACGTAAGGCTGCCCCACAGTTCCGTGGACATGGCATTCCCATGTGGAATGCCTCTCCTACATTTTCAAATCTTAGCCATCTTTGAAACCAGTTTTAAAATTGCCTTCTTTACAAAGCATTCTTTTTTTTTTTTAAGAAAGAGAGAGAGAAAGACAAGGAAAGAGAGAGAGAGAATCAGTTTTTATTGAGTTTTCCACATGGCTTTCATTGCTTTGACACTTAGTTGTATACGTGGGCACTGGGGTTTGAACCCGTGTACTCAGGCATGCTGGGCAAGCGCCATAACCACTGAGCCACCACTCCAGTCCCACGAAGCACTCTTTGATTTCTCCAAATCACATTGATTTCTATCTCTTTACTTCTTAGAGCTCTTGGAGTCTATATCAAAAATTCTGCTCAGATATCATGTGAGCATTGTTCATTCTTGTTTTATACATACCATGTCTACCTACCGACCCTTGAAACTCTTTTAAAGGTCCAGAGTATAGTTTGAACTTGAACATCTCTGTATTATACATATACCACTAAGTGTGTGGTAGGTGATGAGTAAATAATTGAACAATAAATCAATCATTCAAATTGAAAACACATCAGATAGGATTTTTTTTTTAAAGAGAGACAGGGAGAGAGAAAGAGAGAATCAATTTTATGAGCATTTCATATGGCTTTCATTGCTCCAACACTATATTGTGTACTTGTGCTGGGGTTCAAACCCGCATCCTCTCGCATGCCAGGGAAGCACAATTGCTATGCTACCACTCCAGCCCCAGATGGGATAAGTTTTTAAAAATAGATTTTAAAAGTCAGATACTCTAAAGAGCCAAATTAAATATAATCTTTCAAAACAGTAAAATGAGGTCACAAGAAAATCAAGACTTTTAAGTAAGTTTATATGCATAACATTCCTTCATATATTTCTATCTTTTCATTTTAAATGCCATGGAGAGGAAGATGGGGAAAGATTGATTGACAGGTACTAAGTTACAGACAGATAGGAACAAGAAATGTCTGGTATTCTGTTGCATAAAGAGTGACTATAGATAACAATAATGTATGTTTCAAAGAGCTGGAAGAAAGGATTTTGAAAGTTATCATAAAGAAATTATAAATATTTGAAGAGAGATAGATAACCTGATTTAAACATTGTACTGTATATACATGTATGGAAAGTTACATGGTACTCATTGATTCCTATGTAGTTCTTTTGGTTTGTTTTAAACTTTTTTTTTTAAGAGAAAGAGGGACAGTGAAAGAGAAAAAGAGTCAATTTTATTTACTTTTTCATGTGACTTTTGTTGCTCTGACGCTTCGTTGTATACGCAGTGCTGGGGTTCAAACCCATGTCCTTGAGCACGCTGGGCAAGCACCGGAACTGCTCAGCCACTGCTCCAGCCCCCTAATTTTATGATTTTATGTGTCAGTTTTAAAATAAATTTTTAAAAATAAAATTAAAATAATATGTACACCTGAAAAATGAGGAGATCACATATAATAAGATATTGTAACAGAGCTGTTAGGAATATGAGTTTTGATGATAGGGTTGGATTTGAATCCCAACTCTTATTGATTGCATAATCTTTCTTTTAATTTTGAATGTTTTAATTGCTTAGCAATTTTGAAGTAAAAATACAACGAGCGATTCATTACATGGTGATGAAGATATGAGGTACCCATACTGCTCTTGTGTCAACTCTGACATAGGCTGCAGACCTCGTGACACTGAAGCACACCACTGTGTGATCTTGAGCGAGCTACTTCAAACTCTGTAAGTCTTGATACCCTCGTATGTAAAGAAAGAGGAGATGGGTAAGAATCACATACTGTGCATAGACTAACTGCACAGATTACATTTTTTAAATATTTGGCATGTGGCTCTTGTTATTAATATTCTCATAAAAACTACTTGTCCTAGTATAATGCAGTAATTAACACACTTGTTATAATTGTTCATTTAATTGTCTGAGGCTCCATAAAGATGGAACTGATCATTTAATCACCATTGTATCCATAGCAAAAAAAAAAGAAAGAAAAAGCGTGTGATTCGTCTTAGAACAAGGATTTAAGAGACAACATTTAAAATCCCTACATATAAGCACTATTATAGTTTTCTTTGTGAATGCTTAAATAACAATCAATTTAAGGATTATTACTAGGTAATTTGTGTTAATTATGAAAATAGGTTTTAAGGAACACAAATGAAAGTAAAATTTACATTAATCCCACCATCCACAAAGAACCACTCACTATTGATATGTATATTTTTTTAACTTCTTTACATCATTAATATGCAGGCTTTATAATCTTATCTACTTATATGTTTATTAGCTGGGTCTTATCTTGTCAAATGCACAAATGCAAATCAAATAACCCTTCTTTAATGCTCGCGTATCCTAAAATGTAAAGCTTAATGGCTTCTTTATGATTTGCTAAGCTATCTGCAAACTGATGTGTCTTATTCGCCTTACCATTCCCTAGGGCCTAGCACACAGCAACTATACAATTGATATTGTCCAGCAAAAATTAGAACCATTAATTTTTTTTTAAAAACAATTACAGAATTGATGAGTTGCACTTTGGAAAGCTGACTTCTTTCAAGTAGTGCCAAAATCCTTCCCATGAACTAAGATCTCAAAGTATTTAAAGAACTTGTTTGCGGAAAAAGAAAAACTGTCACGTCTGGATTCCTGGATTATGAGCCCCTTCTTTTCATACCAATAAGACACTTCTTTGGGATTTTTACATGCTTTAAAATAAAAGGCAATTCCCTTAAAATATGAGCTTGTGCCCCCTGAAGTATAGCACGTGAGGCGTACAATAGAAAAATCAGCTGCCGTCAAAAGAAGACGTTTACTTTTGAAGTCTGTGGAGATGACTATTGTTTTTGTCAGCTTTTTGTTGCTGTAACCCAAAGACCTGACCAGAACAATTTTAGGAGGAACGGTTTATCTAGGGGCTCATGGTTTCAGAGGTCTTAGTCCATAGGGGCTGGCTCCATTGCTCTGGGCTGAACATCATGGCAGAAGGCATGAGAGAGAAACTTCACACCAGATTCAAAATATACACCCCAAAGGCACACCTCCATGACCCACCTCCTCCAGCCACCCCACTACCTACTGCTACCATTAATCCCTATCAGGGGATTAACTCATTTCACCTCAGCCTAGGCACTGCAGGTGTTTTTGGGGGGATGCCTCACATTTAAACCATAACAATTTTTTTAGAAGCACTGGTGACACTGTAAAACTTGAAATGTAAACTATTTTAGCTTTATTGAAGTTTTCAACCTGCCATTGAATATGAGCTGGCTTGAGTCCCCGTAAGAAGCTCCCTGCATGTGTATTCAGCCCCGTAAGCCTTGGGCCATCTCTAAGCACACTGCCCCTCCTCCCCGGCTGGCCGCAGAGCTAATCTGTATTCTGAAACTTTTCCAATTTGCTGTGTAGCTGATGTCTCAGAAATTTACCTGTTTTTAGTTCTTCCTTTTATAGACGTCATCTTCACCGTTGTGTGATCTTCTATTTAATCCAACAATCCCCTTTATCTCCCTGTTTCCAGACGCTCTTTTTCTTCCTTTTTGTACCTATGTGTCATTTGATCTAATACGTACTCATCCGCACATTCAGATTGTTTATGAGATAACTGGCAATCAATTCTTCTACTTCTAATTTTTGATCCTGTGTGCCCATGTTTCTAGATAAATGAAAATATTGATATGTACAAAAGAATATTGCTATAAAACAAAATTATAAAAAATTGAGTATCTTTATTTTTAATACCTGACTTTATTCCAGATTTAGTAGATAGCATGATAATTTAAAAGGTTAATAAGATAAGATAAATAGATAATTGATAGATAGGTAGCTATCATTTATATAAAATGTACTTACCCTTGGGGCTGGAGTGGTGGCTCAGCAGTTATGGTGCTTGCCTGGCATGTGAAAGGATGCAGGTTCAAACCCCAGCACTGCATACACAATGAAGTGCTAGAGCCACAAAAGTCACATGATAAACTAAATCAACTTGATTCTCCCTCTCCCTCTCTCTCTCTCTTTAAAAAAAAAAATGTACTTACCCAAACAACTATTAACTACTCACCAAAAAAAAAAAAGGAATAGCATGCTCAGGTCACTTGTCAAGTGTGCTTGTATGTGTGTAGCATTTAAGAACAGATTTCTGCTTCCAACAGGATGCCTGACCAGGAGATTTAAGGGTGCATCCCTCCACAAAACAACTAAAGTTTGGAAACGATATACTGCTAGCCTCATAGAAATAGGAGCATTTCCAAGGACACATTCTCTTCACAGAAAGTCAGTGAGTCAGAACCGGTGGCAGACGTCCAGGAGGACAGGGTTGCTACAGGACAGCAGCTGCAGTGCTGTGGAAACTGAGCCTTAAGCCAGCCTGAGACCTGGAGGAGTGTCAGAACAACCTGGACCTCAGATGTGGAGCTCAGGTAGGCCTAGGTTGCTAGTGCTACTAACACAGGGGGAAGAAAAGAGAAAAGAAGAGAAATCAGCTGCAGAGCAATTTCTTGAATTTTCAATTTAGGGACAAAATAGACTCACCAAAGATTAAGCAAAAAACTCCTCACGGTATATGATGGCCAAACATACTTGTGAGAAAACCACAATTGGCTGAGAAAGAAAAAGGACCAACTACATAGAAAATTATTAAGGAAATCAAGCACAATGGCACACACCTATAATCCCAGTGGCTCAGGAGGCTGAGATAGAAAAATCACAAGTTCAAAGCCAGCCTCAGCAACATAGCGAGACCCTAAGCAACTCAGCAAGACCCTGTCTCAAAGTAAAAAATTAAAATGGGTTGGGAATGTGGTTCAGTGGTAAAGTGCCCCTGGGTTCAAGCCCTAGTACTCAAAACAAGTTTTTAGAAAGATTAAGGAAATAAAAGATAAAGATAAAATCAGAGATCACCTATAAGAAATAAATTATTAAAAATGGAAAATATATTTGAAATAAAATCTGTAGAATGGTGGTGGGTGCAGTGGCACATGACCGTAATTCCAGGTACTCAGGAGACTACAGCAAGAGGATCACAAGCTCAAGGTCAGCCTGAGAAACAGCAAGACACTGTCTCAAAATTTTTTGAAACGCTGGGGATGTAACTCAGTGGTAGACATCTCACAATAAAATAAAATAAGTATCAAACTATGCCCATAAATCTGTACTATTACTATGTGCAATTGAAAATAAAAATAAAGGTGGCTTGGTGGTTATAGCACTTGCCTGACATGCGTGAGTACTCGTGTTCTAATCCCAGCACCACGTACACAATGAAGTGTTGGAGGAACAAAATCAAGTGAAAAACTAAATAAAAATTGCTACTTTCTTTCTTTCCCTCCTCTCTCTCGCTCTCTCTTTCTCTCTCTCTCGCTCTCTCACTGTCCCTCTTTCTTAAAAAAAAAGAAAATAAAAGAATCTACACATTTTCAGAGATCATTCTCCATTACGTGCAATGCTAAGTATAGAAATTATTTAATAGTTTAGATTACATGAAATTGGCATTGCCCAAAGCTGGTTTGGTTTTTCCTACAAAATTTAACTACACAAATATGTATAGGACCCACAGTCACAGCCAACCTGGAGAAACATCTATCAATAGAGTAAGAAGAGAAAAGAGGATACTGTAATGGACAAGAACGGGAAAGAAAAGTCTACATGAAATTAAAGCAGTTTTAGCATTTTATACTACAGTTCCAGAAGAAATCTAGTTAAACCTTGTCTTCCACTAAAATTTTAAACCAGCTTAGACCTGAAAATTGGAGTATTCAACAAATCCTTAAATTAAAATCTGACGACAAAGATTCAGCATATTTTAGTTTGTGTAAAAGATTTTACATCTTTGTTACCATTCATTAATCTTGTTAATATTTAAATTATGCAATATATAATATTATACTTTAATTATTCCCAATTACCATATGATTCATAACTGATCTCAGTTCATCTTTCCCACCAATCTATAAAGTAGGTGCTATTACTTCCCAGTCTCATTTTTATAAATGAGACTGAGGTTCATGAGGTTAAACATCTGTCTCCAAATCCCTAAGCTTGCATAAAGAACACTGCCTATTAATAGTTTTAGAAATGTAATTATTTTTAAATAGTAATTGTGAAAATATCATTTTTAGGTTAAAAAATCCAAAACTAACTATCCTATGCCATCCGTAGATGAAGTCAAATGTAAATTTCTGGTTTCTAGAACAGTCTGTTTTGTGCACCTATACGAGAGACTAGTTAATTCATAAACATCAAAGGTTTATTTCTTACAGTTCTGGACACTGGGAACTCCAAGATCAAGGGGCTGGCATCCGGTAAGGGCCTTCTTGCTGAGGCATCCCACAGCAGAAGGCAGAAGGGAGCTGAATTCACTTTAACAACAAACTCACTCTACAACAAGGACGTTAATCCATTCCCAAGGGCAGCTCACTTCTCAACATCGTTACAGTGGAGATTGAGTTTATAACATGTGAGCTTCCCTGGATGCATTCAGACCACAGAAATTTCTAAAACTTCCTCCTCGTCAACCTTTTCCCAAAGCTGCAGGAGTATTAAAATTAGTATCCCTACATTTTCCACCTGTGTGTTCCTCAGATCTCACTCTTATGAGAGGGGAACTCTAATGAAATGAGAGAACTAGAAAAGTCAGGCAGATGCAAGGGGGAGGGACAGCAACTCCAGAACAGACTTGAAGTTAGGGAGTCACCAATAATCAAGCCCCCTCCAATTAGCAGATAGGATATCTATCCCCACTGACTTTACATGTTTGGAAAATTTTAAGAGCCTGGACCTGTATTAATATGAAAGCAAATAAAATCTGATTCTAAGACTCTCAGGCAAGTGACAGATACCTTGCACCTGGCCAGCATGCATCACACAATAGATTGCTGTCTGAAATTGGGCAATAAATTGTTCTAAAGAGAGAGAGAGAGGTGAATTTGCATCAGATTGTCAGGCTCATCACTAACCAAAATAGCTGTATTCAATAACTGGGATTTGATGCAAAAATCATCTCCATTTATTTTCATCTGGGTTTCAAAGGTTACAGTTCCACTAAATAATATATAATGCCACAAACACCAAGGTCAATGTGATTCTTTCCTTCTGGCCTGACCTGATCCAAGTACCACACAAAAAGCATACTGTTGAGCACTAAAAGTAAATCCAGCAGAAGGCAGACGCCTTCCCTTTCATCTTGCGCGTTGGCGTATTCGTACAATTTTAACGATCTGCCTAGAATTTTTCATACACTCGGCTTCTTTTGAAGGAAGGACAGGAAACCTATTGAAACACACTAATCTCCTTGAAATTGTGGCTACAGCGCAGTGAGAATATATGCTTTGCTATAAAGAAAGGGAATAGTGGGGAATAAAACAACCATAAATGTACCACTCTGGTCTGTTATGATATACTGTTTTTCCTTCAGAGAGAACAGATATTTGGATTCTAATGTTGTATTTTCATTAATACAGTATTCCTTTAACATAGCATAACAGAACAGAACATCAAGAATCTCCACCCGGAAAAAAAATTTTTTTCTAAATATTATTTATGTTTTAGAATTTTGTAGGCAACCCAATGTAATCATTTGATTTCCACATATCTGGCCAAGCTGCTGTCACTGATTCTGAAAAGGAAATTTAACAAATCCTTTTTTTTTTTTTTTCCCCCCGTTGGTGGCAGTGGAGACCAAATCCAGGGCTATGCATATCCTGGGCACCTGTATATGTGAGCATTCTATCACTGAGGACTACACCTGTCCTTTTTTAAATTAAATTTTAGTTTGAGTCAGGGTTTGGCTTAGTTGCCGAGGCTGGCCTCAAACTTGCTATCCTCTTGTCTCAGCCTCCACAGTAATTGTGATCATAGGTGTGCACCACTGTAGCCAGGTGAAATTTAACAATTTTTTTAATTATTAAAACTTCATTTTAGGGGCTGGAGCGGTGGCTCAGTGGTTTCGGCGCTTGCCTTGCAAGCTTGAGGACCCGGGTTCAGACCCCAGCACCACGTACACAACTGAGTGTTGGAGCAACTAAGGCCATGTGAAAAACTAAATAAAGTTGTGTCTCTCTTTCTCTCTCTCTCTCTCACTGTCCCTCTTTCTTTAAAAAAAAAAAAAAACAAAAAACTTCATTTTGGGGGCTGGAGCAGCAGCTCAGCAGTTATGTACTTTCCTGGCATGTGCATCGACACAGGTTCGAGCCCCAGCACCACATACGCAACTAAGAGTCAGAGCAACAAAAGCCACATGAAAAACTAAATAAAATGATTATCTCTCTCTCTTTCTCTCACTGTCCCTCTCCCTCTTAAAAAAAAAAAAAACAACACTTCATTTTTAAAGTTGGAAGTCTTATGTATTTAAAATCAAATTTTGCTGAAAAGTAATTAGAAGTGCTAGAAATTGAAGCAGGAAGGAACCAAGGTCTGAACAGAGCCTGTATAAGAGGTGTTGTATTGCATGTCTTCAACTGTTATCACATTATTACACCCCAAATCTCAGCCAACCCTGGGTGGAAATGAAATGTTTCAAACATCAAGGTCAAATAAATTAGTGTGTTTTGCAATCCATTAATTATTCAAACTTACATAACATTTTTGCCTCACCATGCCCTCCACTAGCCCCAAGGAGTTCAGGATTGGCACCACCAGGAAGCCACCCTGGTGCTGACCAGCAAGTTATCTGCCAGACACCCATCATAGTTCCTCCATGCCACTCCCATCCATACATACACCCCAAATAGAGCAGGCCTCACCCCCAGTATGGGGGCAAGGCATATCCGGAAGCAATGCTGGTACCCTTCAAGGAAATGCCAAGTACCTACCTGTCCCCTCCCCCAAGTTTATCACCAACTGTCACAAGCTGCCTTTAGGAGATTGCTGTAGGGCTCATACTTCTTAAGACTTCAGTTGTGAGAGCACAGGAGAGAAGAGGAGCAAATGCATGTATAATAAAACTGTTGTACAAAATGTCCAATCGCCTGGGCTCTAGTAACCTTGTATTAAGAGGAGAAATGGAAGGGGCCTGAACGCAGTCTGGAGCCAGAAAACAGCTACAATGTACATGGATCCCTCTCGTCACTGTCTCATTTGAATTTCACACTCTTTTGGTGGGGTGAGATCATTAAAATGCAATCCAATGCCCAGTTGTCACAAGTGTCAAAGGAATTAACATTTTTAATAAAAATGATAGCACCCGAAGCAAGCATATAATAACCATGTTGCAAAGGGGGCAAAGACAGGCATGTGCATTTGGTATTTCAATGATATAAGAAAAATTCTAAAGCAAAAATAAGCTGTGATATGGCATTACATGGAATAAAATAGTGAGACTATAAAGAAAGGGAAGTAACATTATTAAAAAGTCTGGGAAATGGATGCCTTCCTCTTGGAAGAGGTATCAAGAGGCTCCTGAGGTATGGGTCATGTTCTAATTTTTTTACCTGAGTAGTGGTTTCATGGTAGTATACTACATAATTAGTTGTAAAACAATATATTTCTGTTTAAGCCCTTTTTTGTACGTACATTTTGTTTAAAAAAATTTTTTTTTCTGGGCTGGAGCAGTGGCTCAGTGGTTCAGTGCTTGCCTGGCATGTGCGAGGATCTTGGTTCAAACCCCAGCACTACGTACACAACTGTCAGAGAAACAAAAGCCAGATGAAAAAATAAATAAAAATTGTTTCTCTTTCCCTCTATCTGTCCCTCCCTCTCTTTAAAAAAAAAAATTTAAAAGAATTTTTTTTAAGAGAGGGACAGTGAGAGAAACAATTTTACTTAGTTTTTTTTTCATGTGTCTTTATTGCTCCCTTCATTGTATATGTGGTGCTAGGGTTTGAACTCGTGTACAAACCTAAGCCATAAGCCAAGAGCACCACTCCAACCCTTTCTTTCAGTTTTTTTATTGGTGCATTACAGCTGCACATTATGGTGGGATTGTTGCTATATATTCATGCATGCACACAATAAAGCAATATAATTTGGCCAATACCATTCCTCAGTATTTCTCCTTTCCCTCCTCTCCCTCCTCCCCCAGTCCCTTTCCTCTGCTCCACTAATTTCCCTTTGATTTTCACAAGATCCCCTCCCCCACCTTTCTTTTCCTTTTTCCTGTCTTCCTAATACCAAAGGCACATGCCTCCCACATACGAAAGAAACACAAAACCCTTCACCTTCTCAGTTTGGGTTTATTTCACTTAACATAATGTTCTCCAGTTCCATCTTCATTTTCCTTTGTGGTAGAATAAAATTCCATTGTGTATGGATACCACATTTAAGAAATTTTTTAAAAGGATTTTGATAGTATGGGCTTGAAGACAACTTCCAACATACTTAAATATATAAAACACCGCAAGACTTCTGCCTGCTACCTTTTGGAGAAAATCCATTGAAGGAAGCAGCCATGGCCCTGTGCTGTCCCACGGCTCTGAGCCCTCTGTGGTGCAGATGCAGTGGGCCTCACCTCAAGCCCACAGACAACATTAAAGTGCAGTAAAATTACTCGGAGGTAGTGAGCTTCAATTATTTATTACCACTGTTTTTTTTTAAAAATACGTTTTTAAATGATATGTATATCATTTATATATATTACATATTACACATACATAAGTTAACTTTTAGTTGCATATAATTTAATTTTTAGCTACGTCTGTGTTTAACAACAGAGTCACAAAACTCCTGAAAATTTAACTGGTTTGCAACTGCAAGCCGCCCAGTACACCACTGGCCACAGCCCTCAACAAAATCCTTGAGAAGAGTGAAAAGGAGACTCAGCAAACCGAAGTCTGGCCCAGGACACCAAGCACATTCAGAGTGCAATTTCCTTTTTTTATTCGTTTAGCAGTTGCACAGCACTTACTGAGCACCGGGTATTATATAAGCACGACACAAATATTTACTGATAGGTACGGTTTTGTCTGCACCAGATGGTGCAATGGACTACTCTAGGGCTGCAAAGGTGGAGGTCTCAAGTTCACTGAGAAATGGCTCAAGACTTACAGCCAAGGGCAGAGTTTAGTATCATGTGGGAAACTGCTGTGACAGGAAGTTTCAGGCCCAAGTATAACTATTAATAAAACACTAGAGGGGCTGGAGCTGGAGCGGTGGCTCAGCAGTTACGGTGCTTGCCTTGCATGCGTGAGTCTGCAGGTTCGAACCCCAGCACCACATACACAACGAGGTGTCAAAGCAACAAGGACTACATGAAAACTAAATAAAATTGATTCTCTCTCTGTCTCCCTCTCTCTCTTTAAAATAAATAAATCAAGCACTAGAGAAAAGAGTTACTTGAGTCTAGTCAGGCATATGAGGAGAAAGGGCTATCAAAAAGGAATGTTTGGTAAACCAAGGAGAGTGTGGGAGAAATGGTTAACTATACAAAAGACTAAGAGTACTAAAAAATCAAGTTTGAGGGCAAAGGATAATTAAAGAGAAGTACTGCCTTCTAGATTGCTTTGGAGCCCAAATTCAATGGCCCTAGAGCCACATGAAACTCTTCAGAGTTTTATTCACAATATGATAAGCAAGCAGGAAGGAAAAAATTGCCACAACTATGATTAAAATATCAGGTCTTGGGGCTGGGGAGGTGGGTCAATGGAAGGGCGCTTGCCCGGCATGCGCGAGGACCTGTGTTCAAACCCCAGCACCACATACACAACTAAGTGGAGGGAAGAAAAAAAGATGAAAAAATAAAAATTCTTTCTCACTCTCTCACTCAAAAGAAATCTTTTGAAAGAATTAATAATATAAAGACAGAACCAGTTTCTTTTTTTGTTTTTTTAAATTATATTAAGGAGTTGTGTTATTGGACAGTCATAAATGCATATGTAGTAACAATATGATATGCCTCTGATCCTAATCCAGAATCACCCCCACATCACCCCCACCCCAGTCTCTTGACTTCTGTATTTCCTCCCATAACAGATATGTCTTTATATAGGTGTGTATGTATAGATACAGATATAGATATGATTGTGCATTTTCCAGAATGAAATGATTGCATACGTATTATTTGGCTTCTCAGGGGTGTAAAGAGTAAGCTACATTGTTGGTTCCACCCCCATCCCTTCCTATCATCCCTGCCTCTCCCCTCCCCAGAAGCATTTTCAAAGAAATGAATCAACAGATGAATAATATGTTTGATTCAATATAATCGATACAATATAAAAACTTTAAATTCATGAAGTTATAAGCAAAACTTTATGAATTCCTACATTCCTACAGTCAGATACCAGAATCTCAGAACTAGGTTACCATGATTGGTTGCTTCTTAAACAGAAAAGAGGAGATGCCAGTAGTACAAAGTAAAGGCTATAGATTTTGAGAATTAATTGAACACAGGTGTAAAATAACAGAGTTTGGTCAAATTCTAGAAGCTATCACCATATTCTCTTCTGAGCTAAGTAATACTCTACTAGAATGCCACACTAATTTTAAATGAGAGGTCCATAGGAAGTATTTTATTTTTCTGTTCCAATCTTGAATTTACTTACAAATTTAACTAGGACTTTTTAAATTTCACATTATCATTCGTATATATTTATTATAGTTGAGATGGCACTTATGTTAAATCCTATTGATTTTATTTGTATTGGTGATTTCTCAAGGACTGATTCTGAGTTTGATATTATATAAGACAGAAGAGAAGACCCAGCCCACACCCTGGAGATTTGTACTCTCAGCATGACAGACAGAACTGCAATGGTTTGACTGATACAATTCAAGGATGACTGAGTTACTATCATGACTTCATTTGCTCTAGGAACTCTTCCAATTTTGTATAGAATCCTGGGATTGAGAAAACTGGCATTTCGAAACGATCGATACTCAGAGCCTTTATCACCAGCAGTTCTAAATCTTACCTGGAGGAGTAGGGGAAGAGAATACAGAAAAGCAAAGCAATCTGTGTGGAGGGTGTCATTTCTGCACCCCACAGCATGCAGACCACATGAATCCATAGTAGCACACTAATGCACCCTGGAATCGAAGCTCAGTTCTCTGAGCTTATTGCTTTGGTAAGATTTAGCCTCATGATATTGCCCTAATTAGACTCACACAAAAATGTCTCAAGATTCTCACAATGCCTCTTGGTGATTGGGAGCAGACACACTAATGCTCTACCCACCTGCCAGCAGTCATTGCTGCTTGCAGCCTTGACTACAGATGGAAGTGCTGGAACTTACGCTACTACATCAAAACCTATCCTTTGACCTGGAGGGGTGGCTTGGTGGTTGGAGCTCTTGGCTGTCATGTGGAAGGACCTGTGTTCGAGCTCCAGCTCCATATACACAGCTAAGTGTTGGAGAAACAAAGGTAAGATGGAAAAATAGAGTTGATTCTCTTTGCTCACTCTCTCTCTCAAAAAAAAAAATACTATCCTTTAACATTCAGTCTTATTTTCTTGAACCCTTGTAAAAGTCATTGGTCTGCAAGTCACAAAATCTTCTTTTCCTCATTAAAATAATGATTTACTGGGGCTGGAGCAGTGGCTGAACAGTTGCAGCACTTGCCTGACAAGCATGAGGACGCGAGTCAAACCCCAGCACCACGTACACAACAAGGGTCAGAGCAACAAAAGCCACATGAAAAACTAAATAAAAGTGATTCTCTATTTCTCTCTCTCTCTCTCTCTCTCTCTCTCTCCTTCTCTCTTTTAAAAAAAATAATAAAAAAAGGATTTACTGAGAAAAGACCCTGAGACTTCGCTGAAGCCCCTCCCACTCCTCCTTTATTCCAGTTCCATGGGATAACCTCAAGGGGCACTGCTGTCCCTCTCCTTTCCCCTAACATCCTAACATGCTGGGAAAGCAAAGAATCAGGTAAAGGCTGGAGGTCTAGGAAATCATGGATCAACCAGACCTGAATTTTGAACAGTATTGGCACAATCACTCTTGCCTTAGTAATTTCTATTTTTTGCCCTAGTACACAGCCAGGACAGGTAGAGGAGACCACAAAAGTGGGTTTTCAACGTTTTTTGTTTTTGTTTTCAGATGGCGTGTTTTGTTGTTGTTATTGTTTTGGTGATGGTGATGGTGGTGGTGTTTTGTTGGTTTGGTTGGTGTTGGGGATCACACCCAGGGCCTTCATGTGTGTAAGTCAGGCACTCCACCACTGAGCTACCCAGAAGTGGGTTTTCAAAGACTGTCCCAGCTGTCCAACCACCTGGAGAGTAAGCATGGCCTTCAAGCTCTGCTTGCATTGCCTGGACTCGCTTGTATAAAGCAGTCATCAGCTGTGCAACCAACACTCCCTATCAGGGAAGGAAAGAGATAAGAGATTCATATCCTTTTAAATTTTAGACAGAATCTGAAATTAGAGTTGATATAATTTTGTGTCCATCCTCCCAATTAAGTGCAATTTCCTGCAGAGTTTCAGAATTTGGAACCCTTTTACCTCTCTGCCATCATTATCGTATCAGCTCCCTAACATTTTACTTATTTTGTTTCCTTTGGAAGGGGTAGAAAATTAATGAATAAAATTCAGGTTGCTATCTCAGGAGGCTGCAAACAAGCCACGGTAGAAGAAAGTCCATAATTTTTCAAAGCTGAGAATAATTATAACAAGCATTGGCTACAATACATTTTTATGTTGCATCTCTCAGATCTGCAGGACTATTATAATATTTCTAACAGTTCTTTTCAATAGGCTGGAAGACTCAGGAGCATGGTAGGCCTAAAGGACCTCATGATAAAGGATTATTATTAAAAATACTCATTTCTGCACCAAAGCTTAAGAAAACACGCAGTGACATATGGGTCAGTGCTGAAACTTTGAATCTTTAATTGATTTTTTATGGGTCTATACACTGAATATCAAACACAAACATTTCTCTCTGTTACATTTCCAAACTAATTATGCAGTCTGTCTTGTTCAGTAACTTTATCTTTTTGTTTTTACACTTCTTTTTAGCTTTCTGGTTCTAAGATTGTTCTGTTTAAGACTATCGTACCATCAACACCCAAACCTGCCCTTTCACATTCTGTCCCCTTGCTGCATAGGGACATGGTTATGTGCACACTGCATGTTTCCCGTCAGCTTGGGTAGTGCATGAGCAGGAGGGCACAGATGAGCAATGCCCACTGATAATCCTAAAACCTCTGTTGCCAGTACTTTATTTTCAAAATTTTTCTCCACCAAACCTTTCTAAAAAGTTTGCTTGTTAGAATTTCCAATTTATCCTCCTGATCATTTTAGTGATGAAAGTGATAATAAGCAGATAATAATTTAAAAATAACAGAATTGCAAATGACACACAAACAAATCTGCATTCCAGTGCAGTAATGAGAGTTGGCTCAAGTTCAATGTACCTTTTTCTCATTTTTACTTCTTAATAATCTCTGGAGGGGGGCAGGGTAGAGATCCAACCTTGACCGGAAACTGTGCTTTTTGCAAATATTCATACATCTGGGCCTGACTGGGACCCAGGAAGGTGTGGCAATGTGACTTTGGTACCTTGGAGCAGTTCTCTGGATTTTAGGCAGCGGCAACCAGAAGCTTATTCAGCCTGGTGGGTGATCAAGACCTCAGCATGGACATCAAGAAGAGCAGCCAGTGTAGAAAATAAGGAAGCAGCTGGACATCACATGAAAACGAGAGGCCCTGAGTCTACGTGAGCCCGAGGTACGCCAGAAGTGAATCCGAGGAGCTGGGCGCAGTGGCAGATTCCTGTAATCCTAGGAGCTCAGGAGTCAGAGGCAGGACGATCACAGGTTTAAGGTCAACCTCAGCAACTAAGTGAAGCCCTAAGCAATTCAAGGAGACCCTGTCTCAAAATAAAAAAATAAATTAATTAATAAAAAGGGCTGGGGATGTAGCCCAGTGCTAAGGCACCCCTGGGTTTAATCCCTGATACAAAAAAAAAAAAAAAAAAAAAAAAAAAACAGTGAATCAGAAATCAGAGTGGGCTAAAGTTAGGGAAATAATATCACTCTTAATGGGCCCCTTGGCTGCCTTTCCATTCAAGCTAGAAAGCCCTAGGGAAAGAGGAATTTATAGATATGTTTGGGATCACATAATTTTATTTTAAAGAAATGTATGTGAATGTTTGCTTTTTTTCTGTAGCTCAATGTTTCCTCTTTCTCCACCTCTAGGGTCGCTTATTTTTTTGTGTGTTCTTGGATGATCTGTCTGGATTTTTGCAACTGTCGCCCATAGAGCATTAAGCTTTCCCTGATAAAAGACTGGGATGATCCATCCATATCAAGTCAACCCAGAGTTGTAAAATACTCAAAATCCTCGTAAACACCAACATTTGTTCAGCAAATAGACCGTCTCATAAGTCTTCCTCTGCTTTGTAACCACGAGGGAATGCACTCACATGAGAAAATGAATCTAGAGGAAACGTATTTCTTTTCTGCCTTTGCCAACTGTTCTCCGGCTCCCTGGGCAGGAGGTCAGACATGTTGTATTTAATGACAGAAGGAGCTAGGGAGCGGGTACAGCATTGGCTGCGCACTGCCCCGAAGTGCTGCCTAGTGGCCTGGCAGAGCGGGAGTTTACTTGTTCTGCTCGGGAGACAGAGTTCATTACCGTCAGAAGTAGTTCAAAGCACATTCAATGATCTTTAAGAATATAGCAAGGAAAAGATCGTGAGGCTGGAGAAAGGAAACAACTGGTTTCCAAATGTGAGGGGAATGCTGTACAATGACACTAGGGAACACCATTTTTAGGATGATGCTAGTCATGAAAGGAGAAACCAATGCCAGCTTCTTTGTTTGTTTGTTTTTGATACTGGGATTGAACCCAGAGGCACTTAACCGCTGAGCCACACCCATAACCCTTATTTATTTATTTATTTATTTATTTATTTATTTATTTTAATTTTGAGAAAGGGCCTCACTAAGTTGCTGAGGCTGGCTTTGAACTTGTGATCCTCCTGCCTCAGCCTCCTGAGCCACTGGAATGATCGGTTTGCACCATCGTGCCTGGCCAACACCAGCATCTTAATCAAATATTGGGTAAGGCATTGTAAAGTAAACCTGAAACGAAATCCCAACATAGACACGTTCAAATCTCAGCTTTGCAGCTTCCTCACACGGACTTTCCACCAATAACTTAATCTCTCCAAGACAACGAAATAAAGGCCCTGGTAACACCCAAACATGTAGGTTTGCCGTAAGGGTTAAATAAGATGATATGTCTGTTGTTAGCACAAAGCCAGGATATTACTAATGGTGACTATCAAAATTATTATGAAAAGATTCACGTAGGGTCACAAAAATAGTGTGCAAATATGTAAAGAATAGACCGAGCATGGGGGCGCACGACTGTAATCACCACTACTAGGAAAGGTGAGGCCGAAGGATTGCAAGTGAGAGGGTGGTCTGAGCAACTTAGCAAGATGCTGTCTCAAAACAAGATTATTTTTAAAAGGGCTGCAGAAGTAGCTGAGTGTACATGTAATTGCCTGGTTCAATCCCCAGAACTGCAAAAATAAATAAGCAAAATAAAAGATGATTAGACTATCAGACAAACATCAGGATTCTTTTGATCCTATGATCCTATTGTTTTTTCCCTTTGGTTTGTAGTAGAAGTGAGAAGAAAATTAAGCTTTAATACTGGCAGGAAGGAAAAGAAGAACAAGACTATTACTCTCTACTTACTGAATGGCTACAATTTCTCCAGAAGACATGTGAGCAATACACCTACAAATGACAATAATTTTCAGTCCCCCAGAAGGTCTTCCAAGACAGAGTCAAGAGGGATTTCACAACAAGATTCCCCCTTTTTCTAAGAATATAGTTTTTATATTTTTAAAAAATAGAAAAATAACATTCTTATGTTTTTATCATGTACACAGTGGAATGGTTAAATCCAGCTGGTAAACAAGTGCACTCCTTCACATAGTTCTCATTTTTATAGTATAGCACATAATATCCACTCTCTCTACATTTTTCAAGGAAACAAGATATAGTCACTAAGTACAGTCAAAAATGTGTTTAATATTCTACTTATCAAAGGAACCTTCCATATATAACAGAAGCAAGATTTTTTTCTTCCTCTGATTACACGAATTAATTCACAGCATAACATAATCTTTCAATTTAGTAAATATCAAATTACGTATTTGCCTTATTGACCAGTAAATAGAAAAGAAAAAAAAAGGGTGGAGGGAAACCAAAACCTTTGTGATACCCCTTTCATACAATCCTTACACATAACCCTCTAGTATAAAAAGAATGCATATATTTACTTACTGATTAATGCAAGAAAAATTTATTGGTCACCAATTACGCACCAGGAACTAAGATTACAACAATTCACACATAGGACGAAGCCTCTGCATCTATGGAACTTACAGCATTACTTCATTTTTCAGTCTGTAAAAACATACATGCTGTTTCCAGTAATTTACTACTTATAAGTGCCCCCTTTATAAGGGAGTTTCAAAACAACTCTTTCTACACTTCCTGACATTTAATGAGCTATTCTATCTTGTGAAATTGGTACTTATGTTGCCTTTAGATTCAGAAAGTCTGTGGGACTGTATCCAAATCTGTGAACACAGAACCCCAGAAAACAGAGCTGGAAAGACTTATGTAATAACCCCCCACTTAGAATCAGATCCTAAATAGTACCTTATCTTGGTGATGAAAGATACAAAATCTAAGAAGAGCAGGAGTTTTCCTGTTCAAATATTTAATAATAAAAAAAGAGTCTGAGATTCACACATCTGCTTATCAAAGGTCCCAACTATTTTTATCCTAGTGTGGGCTCCAGCTTTAGCTTCAAACTATTCAAAGCCCAGAGAAAAGCTGCAAAGTTTCAGTGTCTAAACCATTATTTCTCCTACTTCCACAAGAGAAAATGAAAAAAAAAGGAAAATATTCTGTTTACCAAGAAAAGCACAGATTAAAGGATTACTAAAAAATACAATCGTCATCACTGGTTGAGTAAGTCATTTATGACCCTCAGGGACACATTATTGGCAATTACTGTCAATTCTACTTCAGGATTGGAGCATAAATAAGGACAGCTAGGCTAACATCCATAAAAGTGAACCATTTCCTCACAGTTGAGAGCAGTCGCTATCAGACAGTGGTCTGGGACAAAAAACAAACAAATAAATAGAAAATGCTTATATGACATTCTATAACTCAGTGTCAAAGAACAAGGCTGTGCCTGTTGAGATGAATACAGTGGAAAACTGCTATGTCATTTGAGACTCTTCCATGGCTCCTTGCTACTGGTAATTGCAGCTTGCCCAGTCCATCACTTGAACCAGTAGACCCCAAACCAGGATGCTCTCTTGGCCCCATAGGACAGTTCAGGAAGCCTAGGATTCCACAGTGCTTTTAAACTTCCCTGATAATAAAAATAGCCTGGAGCTACTTACTAAACACACAAATTCTCAAGCTCCATCTAGAACCACTGCATCAGAATTTCCAGGTAAGGGGCCTGGAAATTTAAATATTTAACAAGCACCCTCATTAATGTTATTTTCACAGAGCCTAGGAAAGCAGCTCAGAAAATTTCTAAACCCTGGATCATTTGTTGAACCTCCTGGGCACAAACCAACTAGGTGGTATGTGCTGTCCTGGTTCTGAGCAGCACCTTAATCTTAGCCACCACATTTAGTAATGCAGCCCACATGTCACCAAATAGCTGAATATCTATGATATACACCAAATTAGACAATTAAGCAGCACAAAAACAAACAGTAGTTCATTAGTGTAGGTTTCCATTAAGTCTCTCAGTATTTACAGATTAGAAAGTCAAAACAAATGCTTTGGTTAGTATAATATTTGAAAATCACTTTCAGGATACTAATCTGAGAAAAGAAAATTCTGCCTTAAATATAAATATAATAGAAACATAAACACATAAACACCCATTTAGGATTAAAACTAAATACTAACTTATTTTACATGTACGGTAACTGCTATGGTTTGGATGAAAGATGTCCCCCAAAAGCTTGTGTGAGATAATGCAGGAAGACTCAGAGGTAAAATGATTGGGTTATGAAGGCCTTAACTCAATCAGTGAGTTAACCCCCTCATAGGGATTAACTGGTAACTGAAGGCAGTAGGGTGTGGCTGGAGAAGGTGGATCATTGGGGGCATGCCTTTGGGGTATATATTTTGTATCTGGCCTGTAGTCCCTCTCTGCTTCCTGAAGCCATGCCTTGACCTGTTTCCCTTTGCCATGTTCTTCTGCCATGATGTTCATCCTCACCTCCAGTTCCGAGAAATGGAGCCGGCCTTCTTTGGACTGAGACCTCTGAAACCATGAGCCCCCAAATAAACTTTTTCTCATAAAATTGCTCTTGTCAGGTCTTTTAGTTGCAGCAGCGACAAAGTTGACTGGAATAGTGACAATTTTACCTTTTTAACAATTTATACGGAGTACATAATTATTACAAAAAGTTCAAATGAATACTTTTCATAATGTTCCATGATAAGGTGAATTGGACTGGAGATTTGGCTTACTGGTAGAGCACTTGCTTACCATCCAAGAGGTCCTGGGTTCCATCTCCCACACCACAAAAGAGAAAAAAGGGATAGGGGGAAGAAAGGAAGGAAGGAAGGAAAGAAAGAAAAACAAAGCTGGTTCCTGGTCCAGGAAATTTAGGTTTGTACATGAAACAGAGAAACAAACAAAAGCTTCTTTTTTTTAAAGACACTTTTAATTTTTTTAAACCATTTGAAATTTTTTTTCATTAATTTTTGTAATTTGTTCAACATAGTCTTACATATTGGAGGGCATCGTTGTTACCCGTTCATGAGCACATGGATATTGACAGAGCAAGCCAAGGCTGATGCCAGTTCATGATCTCCCCCCTTTGAGTTCTCCCTGATCCTATGTTTCCCCTACTTTACCCCCATGTTAGTTGGGCTTCTCATGGAAGTCGAGGGTTCCCAACTG
>PVKS010033675.1:0-21512 GCA_004027875.1 Aplodontia rufa | reverse complement strand
TTTTTAAGGATTCTCCATACTGCTTTCCAGAGGGGCTGTACCAGTCTGCAGCTCCACCAACAGTGTGTTAGTGTGCCTATTTCTCCACAGCCCCTCCAGCATCTATTGTTGTTTATTTTCTTCATCTTTGCCATTCTGACTGGTGTAAGGTGATATCTTAATGTGGTTTTCATTTGCATTTCTCTAATTACTAAAGATTATTTAATTTAGCAAGTAGGCAAAATTATTTAATGCCTACTTGCTAAATTTTCCATTCTGAAAATTGAGAATGTAAATGAATATTGCATTTCCAGATTCTCTTAAAATATACAAGTAACATTTTCATCAATAGTAATAAGACAGCAACTATATATTAGATTTATTAAGGTTTCCAGGTTTATACAAATGTATTAGAAAAATGTCCTGAATGCATAATGCATAGTAATATATGTTTGCATTTGATTAAATGATTTATAGCAAAGGTATATGAAGCATTTATAGTGAGACAGAAAAAATATGAGGTCCAGTGATGTAGTGAAGTATATAGGAATTGATTGTACCAATTATTAAAGAACATATAAAATTCAAATAAGTGTAAGTACTGATTATCAAACTATATTCCAAAAGTTCTTATCTTTGAGAAACAGCAATAAAAAAGATAATTATATTTTGAATTCCTTTATCCATATATATTTTTCTATATAAAAACTAGATGCTATAACAGGTTTTCATTTAAATATATTCAAGATTAATTTAAAAATACCTAAGACTGTGCACACTATATGAACCCTCAACTTCAATTTGGTCCAAGGATAGAATAATGGATGTTTCTCAAAATGTTATTGTAAGAATATATTCTTACAGTAAATAAAGTTGGGAAATTCATTATAAGTAATGCCTGAACTTTATAGAAATTATGTTTGTACATTTTTATTTAATTAATAGGAAAAATGAAATACTTTAAGTAGGAATAGTTAGCCTGCAAGACAATAGACAGAGAAATATACAATTATGCATATATCTAATCTGTGTATGAAATATTTACATCATTTTATTGGTTGATGATTATATAATTTTATGATTTATTCATTTAAGAAATTTTTAGCTTTAGGGCATAATTTATAAAAATGTTTAATAGCTTGTGTGAACAACAGTGAGTCCTTCATTTCTCCGTATTTAAAGTTTATTCATTTTACCAGTTTTCTTCAGTCATGTTTTGATTTTGATTATTGCTTCTATACCAAATTTTCTATTTCCAAGGGTCCATATATAATTATCAACTCATATCAGTGTCTCCCATACGTTCTAACTTCTCATTGATAAATTTTGATCATTCTTTACAATATCTAATATTTCTTTTCCATTTTTTCTTTATTCTTTTTTGTTTGCTTGTTTTGTTTTTCTAGTTGTTGCTGCTGTTTTTCTTTAGTGCTAGGGATGGAACCTAGGGCCTTCTACATGCTAGGGAAGTCCTCTGCCACTGAACTATATATACCCCAGCCCAAAGATGTACAGAATTTAATCTCCCAAGTACACATTAAATTTTTTACATAGATTGCTCATCTTTATAGTTCCTTGATATTTGCATTTTATTGTACTAATGTTAATTTAAATTCATTCATTCATCCCATACACAATATCATAGTATTTTTTATCTCAATGTATATATTCCTCACAGTATTCATATAGTTCTCTTTTGTGGCAGGTTTTCTTAATATTTCAAAGACTTTAATCACCTGATGAGCAATTCTCCAATTCTTTCAGAGGGCTCTGTGATCTTAGAGCAAGTCCTCAGTACTGTATTTTCAATATTTGGTGCTCGGTATAGTTTGGTAGTTGTGCTTTTTCAGAAAATAGCTAGACATACTTCACTTAGCCTATAACCTTGTTCAGTGCAGCTCAATCAAGTGTCTTTCAAAGATATGGTTAAGAAGGTTGAAACACACAATTCTGAACTTGAATCCTAAGTGTCTAATGAGAACTCTTGATAGTAGTGTCTAGTGAGGTTATCTTATTTTGATAGCAGTTATGAGCATAGAGTTTAAAATCACAGCTTGATATCGGCTGCTGCTAGTTACTTTCTGATCTTTTAACAACTTATGTAAAACCTTTATCCCTTGATCTCCTTATTAAAAGTAAGAATATTAATAATAGTAAAATTGCCTTTATTGTTGGTTGATGGAAGTATCAACTGAATTAATGTGTATAAAATGTGTAGAATAGTTATAGTCACATAAGAAGTACTACAAAAAAGCTGGATAATACTTTTAGCCATCTCTTTCTGCATACCACTAACACCTTTCCTTGAAAATCTGGAGGTCTAATCAAAGAAAACATAAGAAAAAATAACAGTCTTAAGCATATACTACAACTTCATTTTCATTCCTCTGACCTCTGCTCCAACCCACAATATGATAAATATGTATACCAGCCATTGGAGAAGTGACTTAATCTCAAGTCATGCTACCCAAATCTCCTTCATTCATTGCTCTAATTGCTGTCCAGTAGATTTTGTAATTCACCATTGCTTGGTGGCAGTGTAGAGATACCAATGAGAAAAGCAATGGTTGTATGGGAAAGAGCAATCAAAGTCACTCAAAACACAATACACATCAGAGAAGTTATTCAATATTTGTATTATTTTCTCCTTTTATTTATTTTTGAACAAGTGACCAGACATATAGAAGAACTGGATTCATTTCTTGTTGTCTTTCAGAAAGCAAGAGTGCCACATTTTTATTGTTGGGTGCTAATCTGCTTGATATTTTATGTGGTTGGTTGTTGACTTTTTGCAATTCACATCCATCATATTTGTCATAAGTACAGATGTTTCTCCTAAATGATATAAATATATTGAGTCATATAGTAGTTTGAGGTTCTTCCTGAGTTTTTAAATTTTTGTATGTTTTTGTAGAGATCTTAATGAGAATTTAGAAGAAGGGGCAGTTAGGTGTTCCTGGTCAGAAGTAACTTTAGCTAAGATTACTTAAGAAGGACAGCTCATTATGCAAGATTGTGGAAAGCTAGATGTTCGTTTTTCTCCCACCCCAATGAAATCAAGAATATTAGAAGGAAGTGCTAATGAATTATAGTACAAATTATTTAAGGCTTCCTAGGAAGTTTTGTATGCTGATACTTTTTAACTTTCCTGCCAAGAGGTCATTAATATAATTGGTGTGGATTTCACAGTGTGCAGAATGAAATTCTGGTAGATAAATGATAGATAGACAGATAGATAAATGACAAAGAGACAGACAGATATATATCTTCAAATGAACCTCAGTTGACAAAATAGACTAAATAAAGAAGGTGGCTGAACAGAGGGAAATGAGGATTCTTGTGCTCCTTGTTTGGAGCTATACCTATTGTGTCCTGTTTTTAATGGGACAAAAAAATCAAAAAGAAGACAGAATATTGGGGCCTAATAATAAGTTAAATTTTGAAAATAACTGAATTTTTTTATGCTGATATGTCATGTTATGTTAATTGAAAGTAAGCAAATGGAGAAAAAAGACAAGAGTCTGGCCATATTTATTAACAATTTATTTAGTTAATACTTAACACATATATATTAAATGTTATACTTCATATTAGATACTGAACAAAGGCTGTGATTTGACAATGATTAAGGGTAAGTGCATTCTCCTTCTTCCAGAGGCTATTTAGCATTAAACTCCAAGACAAGCCACACAGGCTGTCACTGATAGAAAAACAACTTAAGATTGTTAAGTAAAAATAATTTATTTTATTTTTGCTTACTTTGGTTTTTTACTAAACTAGAAAAGAATTACAAGGGGCAATTAAAGAAGAATATGTGGACTGGGGTTGTAGCTCAATGGTACAGTGTTTGCCTAGTATGTATGGGGTCCTAGGTTCAATTTCCAATACTGCAAAAAATAATAAGGTAAAGTAAAATAAAATAAATATGTAAGAAAAGTCCTCTCTTATTTCTTACAGGGTAAACATAAGATTCTAAATGTATGAAGTGAGGAATAGGAAACTTACCAGAAAGAGCAGACTAAATAAAAATTAGAGCTCACTATCATTTCAATCACTTTATGTTGGAAGTACTGAATTGAAGTTCCAATGACATTTTTCTTGAATTAGTACAATCAGTAATGAAATTCATTTGGAAAAATAAGAGACCTGGAATTCCCAAAGCAATCCGTCACAAGAAAATTGAAGCTGGAGGCATCACAATACCAGACTTCACATTAGACTACAGAGCTATAGTAACAAAACAGCATGGTACTGGCACCAAAACAGACACGAAGATCAATGGAAAAGAATAGAAAACACAGAGACAAACCCACATAAACAGTCACTTCATTCTTGACAAAGACTCCAAAAAGTTGGAGAAAAGACAGTTTCTTTAACAAATGGTTCTGGGAAAACTGGAAATTTGTGGTAGAATGAAACTTAACCCCTATCTTCATTCTGCACAAAATTCAACTCAAAGTGGATCACAGACCTAAGAATTAGACCAGAAATCCTGCACCTATTTGAAGGAATCTTCCTGCCTCAGGTTCCCAAGCAGCTGGAATCACAGGCTTGAGCCACTGTGCCTGACAGCCTGACACTAAGGAAATTTTTGCTAGGCTACATATGAGCATTCACATCCATTTCCTAACAGGTCACTGTTTTTTAGAAGTTTTTTTTTTTTTAATTTTTTTATTTTTGAACAACCATACAAGTTTTTAACAAAATAATATAAAATGCGTATATATTCTGGATATTGCAGTTACCCCCAGGAGTGCCCCCCAATTACCCTCCCTTATCCCGCCCTTCCCCTTCCCACAATATCTCTAAAAAAAAGTATTAGGTTGTAAAACATTACATCTTATCTGGATTTAACACAAGCTAATAGACCAACTTTCTCACTGTCCAAAGCAGGACTGAGTGTTCTAATTATAGATGGGCAATAGGCAATTGAATCCCAGCAGAGTACAGACATCATATAACAGCAGGTTGTATAGATGGCTGAAGTCTAATCCATTCCTGTCAGGGAGAAGCAACATGACTTACAGGAGTATGTCTGGAAGATATAAAATGTTATCTTCTTATCTTCACTTGGAGTGTATTACTGAAAAAAAATAAGTAACATGAACAATAAAGGAAGAGTGGGGAGCAAAAAAAAAGAACTTCTTTAGGTCTTTAGGGGTATATCATTTTAAAGATCCATCTGAAACATTATAATATTAAAGAGTAAAATTAATGAATTTAGATAATTAAACTCACTAAAGCAATTTCAATTGTTGAAAGAAACATAATATTTAATATGCTATGATGTATTCTAATTCAGAGTTCAGTTCCAACTTCTGCATCCAGAGAAATTACCACTATTATTTCTGAAAATATTAGACATTTAAGTATTTGCTTGTTTATTTATTTTCAGTACTGGAGATTGAACACATGGATGCTCTGTCCCTAAAGTAAATCCCCAGCCATAGCTATTTTTTAATTTGAGACAGGGTCTCACTAAGTTACTCAGAAGAATCATAATTTATGATCCTTCTGCTTCAACTTCCTGAGTTGTTTGCATTACAGGTATCTGCCACTACGCCTGGCATAGGTATTATTTATTAAATGGTATTTCTTTTTTTAAGAGCAAGGGAGAGAGGAAGAGAGAGAGAAAGAGAGAAGAGGGAATCAATTTTATTTATTTATTCATCTGGGCTTTGTTTCTCCAACACTTAGTTGTGTATGTGGTGCTGGGGTTTGAACCTGGGTCCTTGAGCATGCCAAGCAAGTACTCCAACTGTTGAGCCATTGTTCCAGCCTCCTATTAAATGGTATTTCTGTGCCAGCTTTCAGAGTAACCAATGTTTGGCATGTCCACATGGAAATTACCACTTTATTACAAAATTTTGTGTACCTTAACAATAATCATAACAATAGATATTCATTTGCAAGCACATCATTGCCCCTCAAAATTAGTATACTTCTCCATAAGGAAAATTAACATGTAGAATCACAAGCAACCCTAAGTGGAAGTATTGCTATTCCCTCTTTTTGAAATTATACACCTTATCTCTTAACACATTAGCTCACTCACTTTCAAAAGTCACACAGTAGCAGGGCTAGAGTCTGAACAAATTCTCCCTCCCAAAGTCAATATCAGCTTTGTAGACTGTAGAATGGAGCAAGATTATACAACCACTTCTAATTTTATTTCTCTTCATGTAAGACTGAAATGTAAGCATTTCAGTCTTTTATATAAAGTTTTATGCCTGGTCCTTGCAAGGGACTTCATCAAAAACAGTACCCACCTACCATGGCTACAGCATTGTCCCAGTTATTGTTACCTTGTTTCCAGTCTTTGTGATCCATTTGGCTAAATAAACTGGTGTCCAAATCTTTCCAAAATGAAATTTTCATTTATCAAAGCCATACTGCTATGATAATAGAATAAAATAAGTTCCCTCAAGCTGGAGCGTTTGCTCAGAGTTACAGCACTTGCTTGGCATGCAGGAGGACCTGGGTTCCATCCCCAGGACCACATATGCGACTAAGTGTCAGCGAAGAAAGAGCAAAATGAAAAATAAATAAATAAAATGTATTCCTTCTGTCACTCTCTCTATCTCTCTAAAAATATAAAAAGTAAACTTCCATCATGTATGAAGTGTTCCCTTAAACATAATGTGTCCAATAAAAGAGATGTTTGTTTCTTGTACAATAGCCTAGAATTAGATGGTCAGTCTAACATGGGAAGATAACTTGGTTCCATGAGTTTTTTTCCAGAATCCCACTTTAATTCCACCTTATTTTGTCATTTTCTTGTGTGTTGTCCTGTCCGTATAGTTCAAGTTAGCTTTCCAGGCTTTCGTTTCTACATCTAAGAAGTGAGTAGAGGGTAAGTGATAAAGTAAGAGAAGATTATTTTCATATTAAACAGGTGTAACAGTATGGATTACTCCAGAGAAGAAAAACCAAAATAGAATAAACACATGCTGTAGATACACACATAGATCTCCATATAAATGTAATTTTAAAAAAGTATAATGTAGAATATCATATGTGATATAAATAAATTGCTATGTAGAATTTACTTATGCAATGCAATTCATTTTTGAAGAATTTCCTTATGATTCTGAAATTATGACATAGCAAGAACAAAATCCACATAGCAGGTAATCAGGAAGGGAAAATCATGGGAAGGGTAGAACTCTAGGGGCATGGGCTATCTCCACCTCTGTCTCCTTCTCCTTCTCCTTCCTGTCTCCTCTTCCTTCTCCTTCTTATCCTTCTCTTCCTCTTCCTCCTCCCTTTAAATAAGAGTGACAAATTATTCAACATAATCTCCCTTACTTACAATCTATTGATTATCATTATATATATATATATATATATATATATATATATATAAAATCCATGTGTAGCAAACCCAGGTAGTGTTTGATTAAATAATTGAGAAATGCAGCCCAGAAAAAAGTCAACATAACAAAAACCTATCACAGTGAATTACCTGGAAATCATCCCTACGAAAATGTTCACCTTTCTCTGACAGTAAAGATCAGTATTGTAAAAAGGAGGAAGTAGAGAGGGAAAGGAGAAGTATTGGAAACTGAATTAGGGCAAATTATTTTCTATTATTTTATATTTAAATCAAATGAACACTAATATTATGTATAACTAAAAAGAAACTATAAACTTAAAATAATAAAAACTTAATTGCACAGCCTCATATTGTTGTATGGGATACAGAGAATAGTAGTGTCAATCTGAGCAATTATGTGCCCACTTAGCACTCCTTCAACTATATTGGAGGGCAAAAATAGACTTTGGGGAATAATCAGTTATCCTTCCCTACTCCAGAAGCGTCACTGACTACAGTATCTTAAATTTGCAATTAATTTATCACTTTGTCTATCAATTTTTTATCCACTTAACCCTTCAATTACACATCCTTACCATCTTTTCTATGTAACTTGCTTCTCCTCAGTATATATTCCTGCTGTTCACTCTTACCCCTCTTCTCCTTCACCTAGAATATATATATATATATATATATATATATATATATATATATCCAACAGTACAAACTATTTCTCCTTTTACAAGACTAATAATAATAATAACAATGATAAATAATCATAGCATCCCTGTCAGATCTCTTTTTAAACTCATTCCACATCCATCTTTCTCTCATTTGACTTTCTTTCAGTATCATATATACAGCTGTTACTCTACTATAAAATTCAAAGTTTGAATTTAGTGTATATTTTGAGAAACCAGGATTTTTCTCCCTCCTTTCCTCCTCTTCTTTTTATCTGTTACCCTAGTAAGATAGAAAAAATGAAATAAGATTGACTAGTTTACTATGATATTGAATATTGAAGTTTTGCTAAGAAAAACATGCAATGTTAACAAGATAAAACTGTGTCTTGTAGATTACTTATGATAAAGCTAATTAAAGATTAGACCTTCATCTTAGAACAATAAATCCCGTAAATCCGTGGTGATAGTTTCCCAAGATAGAATGAGGGCTTACAATCTGAAGGTCAGGATTTGTTGGCATCTCTCCCTGGGAAAACCGGAACGGCAGCAGGGGTATAAATGATAGGAAAATAGTGGGGGAGCGATGGTGAAAGTGGGGAGCAGGAAGGGAAATAGAAAAGAGGGAGCTCACAGAGATAAGGTGCTTAGTAGGAGCCTTTCTCTGAGTAAAAAGGGCATAATGGAAGGGTAAATAAGGGTTTCACAGTATATTCTAACTTCTTCCTTACCAACAATTGCTTACTTGTGGATTTTTGTTCACAGGTACCTACCAAGTATTGATGGAATATCAAGGGAATTCTATGAGGATATTTCATTTTTCCTGATTAACTGTAACCTTTACAAGAGGTAAATCTTCTTTCCTTGTAACATCTACCATCTAATGTAGGCATTATTTTATTAAATCAATTACTCAAGAAATGCACACAATTGTGATTCAATACCCCATAATAATCTCTTGGCCAATATTTATTTCTGAGATTACCTAATTTAGGTAAGCAAACACGTTGTGCCATTCCCCTGTGCACCATGAAGTCAGCCACACTGAGGCATTTATGACACTGAGTTCATATTTTCTCTTTGAGTTACAGGGAAAGGTAGATTAGTAACCAACCTTTGTCTTTCCAAATCTGTACACAGTGAGCACTCTTTTATATCCTTTTATGTTTATAGCAAGCACCCCCTTTCTGGGCTTGACTTCAAGTTTCTCTTCTATGAATAAGTGGAATTGTTTTTTTTCTCTTGGTTTAAGCCACTTCATTTTGGAGGAATGAGAAAAGGATCTTATTTAAATTTCCAAAATTTTAACACACTTTCTAGAAAAACTTACCCGAGAAGGTGTGCATTGGGAAAGGGGAAGGGAATGAGCCTGCCTGAAGATTCCACATATAATTGGTGTTATTCAGATGTCAATAAGGAAATATTTTATTTCCTATTAGGGTATCTTGGAGCATACATGGAAACCCTAGAGAGTAGAAGGCTGTTCAGAGTGAGAAACTAACTTCCCATCTCTGACACCTACTAGCAAGATAAGCATAGAAGGCTTTCGATACACCTTGCAAACTCTCAGGACAGTCTTCCTCAATTCTGTATTGTTCTCTTTCTGATAAATTTGAGCTACCTCTTGTCATCGCATAGGATTCAGTCAAGAACCCTGTAAAACCGAGGTTATGATAATTTTACTGGCATGAGTCAATTATTTATCTTAATTGGCAGCACAATGGCCACACTTGTCTATCAAAGTATTCCTTGTAGAGCATTGTCAAACTACAATTTTGTAGCTGCAACTATTTCTTTTATTCTTTTCTCTCTACATCTGTGCCTTCCTCTTCGTTTCTACCGTCCTGCTCATCTTCTCCTTCCTTGGGCATATGTATGCTTTCCTGATGAACTCATGGGAAGTGCATAACCCCACAGTTGGCTTTTAATACAAAACAGGCATGCATCTAAATTTAGCCAAAATGTAAACTATACTTTCCATTTCTCAGCTAGTTCATTTTATATCTTATCAACATTATTTCAAATATTCTATTATTTGTTTGCCTTTAGATTAAGGCAACGGCAGAGCAATAACACACAGCTGCCTCTGGCCCCTCAGCATGCTGCAGTGTGAGCTGGCAGCTCTTCAAGAGACCAGTGACATGGTGGTGCTCTGCTGGGGGATTAGCAAGTCTTCTCCACTGTGACTGAGAAACAGTGGATGGATAAATTTAGTCATAAACTAAGAACCCAGAGAAGTGTGTAACTTAAGGTCCATGAAATTATTTGAAAACTTAATTATGAAAAAGGATGAGATGATTGTAGGGCAAGTCAACTTTGCCCCTGGTTTTTATTCTTAATAGTATGAGAGTAATCCTTTCACATAAAAAGAAATTCACTAGGCATTTCCATTAAGTTTTATATTATATACTTACTAATTAAAAGCCTGTTTTAACCTTTAAGTGACAAATTACCAGTAAATACCTCCATAATAATCACATACATGATATAATTCCTTTTAGAGCAAAAGGTAGCTGGCATAGTATTATTTATTAAAAAGAGGAATAGAGTCTTTTATAAAATAGTGGGAATGAGCTCCTCTGGCACATTCTATACACAGATCCCAGGAAGCACTCAATTAGTAAGGTTTTGAGATGAATCTTTGCCCTACCCACTAATCACAGAATGAAAACATACATTCTTTTCAGTTTTTTTTTAATGCTTAATCTCAGAACATAAATTTGCCCCTACAGAGAACATCAAAAGACAAATTCCCTTAGTAGCATTTTACAATTAATTTTAATATCTGGAATTAAGCACATAAATTTTTCTAGTTGTAGCATATGCAAATGTGTTTCTGCATATCTTTGAAGTAGCTGTTATTAAATTTAGATACCATCTATGCTTGAGGCTGAGCATTAAAGTGGTTTTTACAAAGTAACAAAAGATGCTGTATGTTATTTTCTGGATGGTTTATTTTATTTAATAAATGTCCTTAGACAGGAAGTACAAAAATGCTGTAACAAATTCCATGAATTATCCTCATGAAATGTGAATCTCTGTATGAACAAAGGCTTTAAAATAATTAAAATCAATATCCTCAATATAAGGGAGAAAAAAGCAATTCTGAAGAAAATATATTGCAAATCATAAATTCCGCTCAGGAAATTTGAATTAGACATGATAAAATGAATTGCCCCAAATGATGAAGAGCTTGCAATATTTTTGGCATCTGTGTCATATTTTGATAGATCCTCTTAAATCATATAAGATGAAAAATTTAGCCTATGTAAAGCAAGTGGAAAATTCAATAGATTTTCACATCAAAACATTCATTGGAATAAAATGATATCATCATAGACATAGGTTTGATGGCTTTTTATGAACTAAGTGAATAATAAAATATTTATCTAAACAAACTTGGGAGCAAAAATTATTGATTTTTGAATTAAAAATTTTATAATAGACACAATGCACAGCTCAGATTGGTGTTTAGAATAAAAAAAATGCTTTTCAAAAGAGAAGTGACTGCTGTTAAATATACCTTAAGACTTTCTAGAAAATCATGAAATTGAAACCTGTTGCCCAAAGTCAAGCTATACATGTTGGTCTTGATTAATTTTGCCCTACATGAAGAACTTAAAGATAAAGGAAATGGAGACTGGAGCAGTGGATCATCAGTTATAGCACTTGCCTGGCATGCAAGAGGACACGGGTCCGAACCAAAGCACCAATTACGCAATGAAGTGTCAGAGCAATGAAAGCCACACAAAAAACTAAACAAAATTGTTTCTGTCTTTCTTCTCTCACTATCCCTCTGTATCTTTTTTTTTTTTTTAAGGGCTGAGCATCGAACTCGGGACCTTAGCACTCTGCCACTGAACTAAATCCCCAACCCCCTTCTGTATCTTTAAAAAAAGATAAAAGAAATGGTTTTAATAATCTTTGAGGGAAAAACATATAAATAAATGGAGGATGAAAATATTCATGCATTGTGAAAAAAGACTTAGTATTTATGATTTCCAAACTTCTCGAATTGATCATGAAATAGGTCATCCTAGAAGCTTTTAAAGTGTTCATAGAATTCTCTGTTTTTAAAAATTCATAAATTGGAACATTATGATTATCATACTTATGAGTAAATTTCTACAAAGGATATGGCAATAGTGTGTTGGGATTAGGTTGAACAAACATTCTGAGGATTCAGTTTCAAATAAGTGTAGTAGTTGGTAGAATTCTTTAGGCTTTCTCCAGAGCTCTATCCTATTTAACATTTTTCTGATGAACAGGACTGAGTTATAAGAGAATATTTAGTACAGAGGTGGTTTCCAAAAAGAGAAAAAGATTGCTTAATGATGTGGTTTTAAAATTATAAATAGGGATTTTTCAAAGTCCAATGGCACAAAGCTTTATTAAGGAAAACTAGAAAAATTTCACAGATGTAATTGCATTTGTCTTGGCAGTATTTCAATAGTTTGTGACTTATATTGTGTTGAAATGAATCTATGAAGAACCTTCCATTTCTGGAAGCACAATAGACTACAGATTTTGAAAAAAAATGATCATTAAAAGCAACTGAAATAATAGCTAGACACTTGAAAATGAATTTAAATCCAAAATTAAAAAGTTAAATTTTTGAAAAGGCAGACCATTTTTTAAAATACTTTCACTGAGATGTAATTGAAATTCAATAAATAGCACATATGTAAAATAGAAGCTTTCATTACTTTTGGCATATACACAAACTCATGAGAAACCAGATTCAATATAATGATTATATCCATTTTCCCAGAATCTTCCCTCGTGACCCTTTGAAATTCCCCCTGTTAAACTCCTCTAACTCTCTGAGGCTACTGACATTCTTCTGTCAATATCAATTAATTTGTATTTTGTAGAACTGTATATAAATTAAGCAAAAAGTATCTTTATCTATCTTTGACAGATGTTCTCAGTCACAGTGATTATTTTGACATTAATAATATTGAAGTGTGTATCAGGAGTTCATTCTTCTACTGCTAAATCATGTCCTTTCATAGGAATATTCCACTGTCTATTCAGTCCTTGACCAGGTGATGGACATTTAGGTTATTAGTTTGTGCTTATTATAAATAAAGCTGTGATGTACAAAATCTTTGTTTGGATACATGCTTTCATTTTTATTAAGTGCATACTTAGGGGTAGGTATATTTGACATTTTTAGAAAGCTGCTGAATTGCTTTCTAAAGTGGTTGTAACATTTCACATTCCCACTGGCTGTGATACAAGTTGCAGCTCCCCTACAACCTTGCCAACACTTTTAAGGCCAGTCCTTTTAATTGTAGCCATTTTAATACTTTTATAGTGGTATCTCATTTTGGTTTTAATTTGCATTTTTCTAATGAGTAATGTTGTTGAGCATCTTTTCATTTGCATACTTGCCATCTGTATATCTTGTTTGAAGAAGTATCTGTAGTAATGTTCTCAGTGAAGTGTCAAGGCAAACCATTGGCTCAATTTTATTTGTTTACTTATTTTTCTTATTACTAAAATTTCAGATCTTCACTATGTATATATGTTCTATATATACTTGTTACAAGGAAATTTAACATATATGTGGAGAAAAATAAATCAATCATAATTGATGGAGATGTTAGAATTAAAAATTTAAATGATTGATTTTTTCTCCTCAACATGTATCATCTTTTCCTGATTTTTACTTGTCTTATAAATTTTGATTTGACACCACACATAATATTTTATGGTGTTGGATATTTTTGTATTCCTACAAATATTCTTAAGCTTTTCCTGGTGATGTAGTAAAATTACTTGGAAGATATTTGATCTTTTAAAATCTGATTTTAAGATTTCTAAATGGGTTCTCAATGTAAGTATATTTATTCATCACAACTGAGTCAAGATTCTTTCCTGTACTCTATACACCTTGTCTTAGAACCAGGTGCTACTCCTGGCCCTTCACATGCAATACGCAGTGCTACCTCTACACTTTTGAGGACATATTTACATACATATATATGGAAAATGATATAAAACAAGGCATTATTAATGACCAATAATAAAGGAATTAAACTTCATACTAGAATAAGTTGCTAATAGAAGTGTTTTCCCCTAATGAAACAGAAAACTATCTTATCTCCCACGCATTCACAATTTCAAACAAGTTTTGAACTGAAATGTAAACTGTAATTGCTTCAAATACTTCAAAACAATGGAGGAAATCTATCTTGATTCTAGGTGAAGGAAATATTTTTATTTTGTTTCATTTTATAAACAAGATTAGCAAACTATCAAGAAAATTTTGATGAATAAGATCACAATAAAATTATAAAATTTGATTATAACACTGTAAGGAAAGTTAAAAAGCACCCCCTCACACACACACAAACCAACTAGGAGACAATATTTCATCAGATGTACCAGAAACATATCGCTGTAGAAAATGCATATGAATTTTTGCAAATCACTAAGACAAAGAGAATCTTTACCTAATATCTAATTTCAGGTCAAATGACATTAATAGGTACCTTATTCAAACAAAAACTAAATAAATAGTATATACAGGAGGAAGAAAAATTGCAGCAGTGGGGTTTCAGATTTTGCTTTAGGTTCCCAATCTGTGTTCCCATAAACCAGGACTCACACAGCTCCAGAAAGTGAAGTGAATGCACCCCAGAGCATCACTGGAACTCTACCTGGGTCACATAGACACACTTGGAGATGCACGAAATGTGGTAATTTGTGGTCTAGCTTCAGGTGAACGGAAAGAGCTCTTCAGCTTGGATTGTAGGCAGTGGCAGCAGTGGGACAGCCTTCAGAGCCAGTGTCTTTCAGTGAGAAGGGGGGTAGAAAGCTGAGGTACCAGAAGAAAGTCTTTCATATGGAAAACCTCAAATTCAAACACACACACCTCTCCAGTCTTATTTTGGGACTTGTATCAGGCCAACTGAAAAAGTTTTCTGGACCTCCCCCCAACACACACATACAGGGAGCCAACTTGTCACTGCATGGGCCCAGCATTCTGGTCCCATGCTGAGTGTGCCCAGGGCACTCCAAAGACCAGTGGCCAGAGCTGTACAGTTACAGCAGATACACCCAGGTCCAGATATTTGGGCCCATTTCCACCGCCAAGTAAAATCTTTTTCTGTGAATTCTGGCCTGCCCCACTCTTCTGGGACCACATACCCAGCCACACAGCACTGCTACTGAGCTTCAACAATCCAGTGCAATGTCCTGCAACCCCATCAGGTCTCAGATCCACATCCTGGAGTCTAGATCCAAAAGGTGCAGCAAAACAAGGCTATAGGCAGAAGCAGCTTTCAGGAAGAAGGTGGTCAACAGAGGGTGGTGTCTGACCCAACCATTTCATCTGCAAGGAAGTAGCAACTGAAGACTAACCTCGCTTGTGGGACACCTCTATTCAAAGATCCAGAAGAAGCTTTTAAAAATTAGGAATCAAACTAGGAAAGGTTCTGCTCAAACCCACAATTACTCTACCAAGGGGTCCACAGATAGGTAGCAGAATGAATACTTAGAAAAAATTATCAACAATCTGATTACTGACAGGAACAATGAGCTAAAAGAAGATTTAATGAAGGAACTAAATGAGAAAACTCAGGAGATGAAAAACTCTATTATCAAATAAACAGACATGGAAGTAACAGAGCTAAAATCTGTAGCCAATCACATCCGAGGAATGATGAAAATTCAATGATAGACTAACTTCTATAAAAACAAAACCTTGGGCTGGAGTGGTGGCTCAGCAGTTACAACACTTGCCTGGTATGCACAAATACACGGGTTCAAACCCCAGCACCCACATACACAACTAAGTCTCAGAGCAACAAAAGTCATGTGAAAAACTCAATAAAAATTAATTCTGTCTCTCTCTCTCACTGTCCTTCTCTCTTAAAAAGAGAGAGAGAGAGAGAGAACAAAACCTCAGATCTTAAAGAAAGAACTTCTGACAGTGAGGATAGGCTGAGTTAACTTGAGTGCATAGGTGAGAAAATGAAAAAAAAATCACAGAACACGAGCAGAATTTTCAAAATATCTGGGATTAAATCAGAAGAAATAATCTAAGAGTAATTGAAATACAAGAAGAAATCAAAAAGCAAACAAATGGAACAAAGAACATTCTCACTTAAATCATTAAAGAAAATTTTCCATATAGGAATAGTCAGATTTGCTCATCCAAGAAGCATATAGGACACTGAACAGGCCTAATCAATTGAGAAGCAAACTGAGACACATCATTCAAAATATATAATGGAAATAAAGGAAAAAATATTAAGGGCTGCAAAAGAGAAACACCAAATCACATTTGGAGAAAAACCAATAAGGATCACATCAGACATTTCAGATCAGACCATAGAAACAAGAAGATCCTAAAATGAGATTTTTCAATCTCTGAATGACCACAACCTGCAGGTGAGAATACTATACTAGCAAATCTCAAGCTTCAGATTCAAAGAGGAAATGAAAACATTTCATGATAGGATCAATATTCATGAAAAGAAAACCAGTATTACAAGGAATTCTCAAAGTTAAACTTCAGATAGAAGAATAAGCAAACAATCCTCAAATCCCACAAACAAAGAAATTTGGTAAAAGTATATGCTACCAAAAATAGCCAAGGCAGCACAGAACTCACTAATAAAACTATGAACCACAATCACATAACTATCCTAAAACTGAATATTAATGCTTTTAATGTGGCAATCAAAAGACACAGGTTAGGGGCTGGAGCAATGGCTCAGTGGTAATGGTGCTTGTCTGGCATGCGTGAGGATGCAAGTTCAAACCCCTGCACCACATACACAACAAAGTATTGGAGAAACAAAAGTCACATAAAAAACTAAATAAAGTTTATGCTCTCTTTCTCTCCCTCTTTCACTATCCCCCTCTCTCTCTTAAAAAATTCACAGATTATTAGATTGGATCAAAAAACAAAATACAACAATATGCCAATAACAGGAGACATAAACACATCTACAGATTAAGGGTGAAAGGATGGAAAAAAATCTACCAGGCTTAAAGCCAAGAAAACAAGTTGGTGTTGCAGTACTTATATATGACAAAGTAGATTTCAACCTAAATTTAATCAGAAGAGATAAAGAAGGCCACTACATCATAGTAAAGGGAATAGTACACCAAGAAGATATAACTGTAGTAAATATATGCTCTCCAAGCACCAATGCTCCCAAGTATTTGTAAAAAATATTCCATGACATAAAACCACATATAGACTCCAACAAAATAATGCAGGGAGACTTTAATATTCCTCTATCACCAGCTGACAACTCATCAAACAAAAATTAGATTTACAGCCTAAAGAACTCCATAAATTAAATGGAGCAACAGACATCTATAGAGTATTCCACCCTAAATTAGCTGAGTTTATCTTCTTCTAACCAGCACATGGATTGTTCTCCAAAGTAGACCACATTCTAGTTCACAAAAGAAAGCTCAGCAATTGTAAAGAAGTAGATATTACCCTATGTGTCCTATCAGACCATGACACCATGATCCTAGCAATTATCAGCAAAAATTATAACAGAAAATATGTATTTAGACAAGGAAATTTAATAATACCCAGTCTAATGAAGAATGCACCCAAGAAGACATGAGAGCAGAAATCAAGAAATTTTTGGAAGAGAATGAAAAGGAATACACAACATATTGAAACTTTTGGGAAAACATGACAGCATTCTAAAGGGGAAAGTTTATAGCACTGATTGCCTACATTAAAAGTCAGTAGAGACCCCAAATAATTAAGTTTATCCTCCACCTCAAATTTCTACAATCTAATTCCAAAGCCAGCAGAAGACAGGTATAATCAAGATCAGAGCTGAAATCAATGAAATAGAAAGTAAAAAAACAAAAAAATAAAAAAATCAATGAAACAAAGAGCTGGTTCTTTGAAAAACTAAATAAAACTAACTGACCCTTAGCCAATCTCATTAAATCAAAGAAGATAATGAAGTAAATCAACAAAATCACTAACAAAAAGTGAACAATCACCACTGACCCCATGGAAATCCAAAGGATTATAAGAACCTATTTTGAAAAACTGTACTTCTTTAAATTACGTAATCAAGAAAACATGGACAAATCTCTAGACACATAGAATATCCCTAAATTTATGCAGGATGATATTGAAAGCATAAACAGCCCAATAACTGGCATCAGACTCAATACAGCAAGTAAAAGCCTTCCAAAGAAAAGCCCATGACCTGACATATTCCCCACTGAATTTTATGGTTTTTTTATTTATTTTTTTAAAGAGAGAAGGACAGTGAGAGAGATGAGAGAATCAATTTTTATTGAGTTTTTCACATGGCTTTCGTTGCTCTGACAATTGTGTATGTGGTGCTGGGGTTTGAACCCATGTACTCTCGCATGCTGTGCTGTAACCCCCAAGCCACCACTCCAGCCCCTCACCACTGAATTTTATCACACCTATAAGGAAGTGCTAACACCTTTCCTTACTATGGTATTCAAAGAAATTGAAAAGGAGGGAACTCTCCCAAACACTTTTTTATGAGGCAATCATGACCATGATACCAAAATCCAATAAAGACACATCAACAAAAGAATACTACAGACCAATATTCCTGATGAATGTAGACACAAAAATCCTTAATAAAGTTCTAGCAAACTGCATGCAAAGACCCATTAAGAAGATAATTCATCAAGATCAAGTGGGTTTGATTGAAGAAAGAAATTGAAGAAGTTTGAGAAGACAGAAAGACATTACTTGTTCTTGGTTAGGCAAAATTATATAATTAAAATGGCCATTCTTCCAAAAGTGCTGTACAGATTCAACACAATCCCCATCAAGATACTAATATCATTCTTTACAGATATTGAAAAATAATTCTCAAATTCATTTGAAATAACAAGAAACCCAAAATAGCTAAAACTCTACAAAGCAAGAAAGAAGCAGAGGTGGTTTTGTCATAGCAAATCTAAAATTATATTATAGAGCAGTAGTAACAAAAACAGCATGATACTGGTATCAAAATAGGAATGAAGACCAATGGAATAGAAGACTGTGAGACAAACCCATAAATCTTAAATATCTGACCTTTGACAACGGGGGTCAAAATATAACATGGAGGACGACAGGCTATTTAACAAATAGTGCTGTACAAATGGGGCAGTCATTTGTTGGAACTTGAAATTAAATCCTTATCTTTCATGTTGCATAACAATTAAATCAAAATGGATCAAGGAAGCAGGAATTAAACCAGCTACCATACAAATGCTAGAAGAAAAATTGGTAGCAACACTCCAGCATATGGGAGTAAGCAGCATCTTTCTCAACAAGACTCTCAAAGCTAGAATTAAAGTCAAGAATAAATGAGTAAGGTGCCATTACACTGAAAAGCTTTTGTTTAGCCAAGAAATTGGTCAAAATTGTCAAGAAACAACCTATAGAATTGTACGTGATTTCTGTGATGGAGGACTAATATAGAAATATACAAAGAATTGAAAAAAGTTAATAACTAGTAATCAGGGGAATGCAAATCAAAACTACATTAAGATTTCACCTCACTCCAGTCAGATTTCCAAAGATGAAGAATATAAACATTTAAAGATGCTGGAGGGGTTGTAGGGAATTAGGAATTGCAGACTATTACAGCTGCTCTAGAAAGCAGTGTGAAGACTCCTCAAAAATTTAGGGATGGGGGCTGGAGCGGTGGCTCAGTGGTTTCAGCGCTTGCCTGGCAAGCACAAGGACCTGGGTTCAAACCCCAGCACCACGTACACAACTAAGTGTTGGAGCAAAGAAGGCCATGTGAAAAACTAAATAAAGTTGTTTCTTTCTCTGTCTCTCTCACTGTCTCTCTCTCTCTCTCTCTTTAAAAAAAAATTTAGGGATGGATCCACCATATAATCCAGCTATCCCCCTTATGGGTATTCTCCCACAAGAGCTAGAATCAGCACATAATAATGACACAACAAAATCAATGTTCATAGCAGCTCAATTAACAATAGCCAAATTATGGAATCAACCCACATGCCCTTCACTGGATGAATGGATCCAAAATCTGTGGTATATATACTATGGAGTTCTACTCAGGTATTCAAAACAATGATAGTGTGGTCTTTGAAAGTAAATGGATGGTAATGGAAAAAAATTATGCTGAGCAAAATTAGTCAAACTGAGAGATGCAAGGATCAAATGTTTTTCTTCATTTGCGGAGGCTAGAGCAAAACCCAGGCTAGGGTGAAAGGTTGTCAAGTGCATCGACTAGACCCACTAAAGTGGAAGCAACATGTAATCTAGGGGAACCACAGATATGTAGGGGGGACAAACGGAAGGAAGAGACTGGAAGGAGGGAAGTACGAGGGATCTGGTGTAATCAACAGTGTAGCTTAACTCTTTACTCACCCAAGAAGCCAAATAATACTTATGCAATCATTTATTTCTGAATAAAAAAATAGTTAACATACCATTGAAACAGAAAAGTCCCACTTAAGGTCCATTGACAAGATCTGTGAAAATCAAAAAACATCTTGTTCTTCAATTATAGCCTATCAATCCATGGGCATTTTTCATCTGTATCATTTTGTGCAATTTTGAGTAAAATTTGAGACAAATCAAATAAGATAAATAATAATAATTATTATTACTATTAATAACAATATACAAGGAATGATGTTTAATATCAGAATTGCATATTACAATTCAAAAAATTTTTAGGTTTAGAAATTTTCAAAATTTAAAACATGTTGTTAACCTTGTAAATCAAGAAGAACTAATTTACTGATTCTATAAGGGTTGCTAATACAGGTTACCAGATTTTCCCCTGCACCCAAGCCATGCAGCTGGTTTATTGATCCCTGCTGAGAAACTGTAGCAGAACAAAGGAGCTTCTGAGCCAGGATTGATGGAACAACAGGTGGCAGCCTGTGTATATTCCAGTGCAGGCATCAAGCGCAGCCTGCACCTGCATGGAGCCCGCCATGCTGATGCAGTGGGCCTGAGGCACAGCTAGTCACCACCCAGGGAAGGCTTCTGCTTCACCAGTTGGTTCAGATCCAGACTGCCCTCCCACCCCCCATTGGGCTGCTGATTCACTAATGTCCACCTTCTGCTTCCCCAAGAAGCTGGAGGAAACATTGGCAAGGAAAAACTGAATGAATGTTCAGATTTCAGATTTGACCAAAGTCAGAAGTGAGTTTCGAAACCCTAATTAGCATAAACTTGAACCAATAGCATTAGTACGTTTACAAAACCTAATTAGTTTACAAAACCTAATTAGGAGAGATAGGCACACTAACACACTGTTGGTGGAGCTGCAGACTGGTACAGCCCCTCTGGAAAGCAGTATGGAGAATCCTTAAGAAATTAGGAATGACTCCACCATACAACCCTGCTATTCCACTCCTGGGTATCTTTCCAGGGGACTTAGAATCAGCACATTACAGTGACACAGCAATATCGATGTTCATTGCAGCACAATTTACCATTGCTAGGCTATGGAAACAACCCCGGTGTCCCTCACAGGAAGAATGGATCCAAAAACTGTGGTACATTTATACCATGGAATATT